>JABUQX010123088.1:0-20000 GCA_015478945.1 Trachelipus rathkii
TTGTTTAAAAAAAAAAATAAACACGCATCTTGCATCAATGCGCTTTACACACCTCATTCGATTAGGTAGATTTAAAAAAAATTTGACTTGAGTTTAACTGGAGGCAGATAACAAACATGAGCTTTTTTTTTGTTGAATGCTAATATTATACTAGCAAATTACCCTCAAGATTTTCTACCATAACATTTCGTTTCTTATTTCAGAGAAGTGTCCATGATTCAGGAGCTTGTTGGTTCTTTGCAGTATTTTCATTAGCAAGTTTAATTTTCGTAGTTACATATGTTTATGAAACAAAAGGCAAGACATTGCAGGAAATTAATGATCATTTTGGAGCTCCAAAGGGGGAGAGTTAAAAAAATAATAGATTATGATTGATTATATCATATATATATAATATATAATAATCAATAATATAATATATATTATAATATAATATATATAGATTAATAATCTACAAATTTAACTTTGATATAAATATTTAATAAATAATTTGCTCTTTGTAACAGTTCAATGGTAATGTATTATGCAATAACATAACAAAATATAATCTTTGCAATTATCATATAATAAATCATATATTATATAATAATGATAATATATATAATAATATATATAATTATATATAAATTACATATCATTCGTTACAATAATATTAAAACTTAAAATAACCAATAACTAACACACGTATTATTAATTTCACTATTAGTTTAAATCATTCAATAAAGGGGACTACTGTTATAGAAAATCAGATAAGCCCTCGATTCGTTTAAATATTAAGTTTTGTTGACGCATCGTAAAACGGTGTGGGGAGAGTTAGGGTAACCCCATATCTCTGTAATTTTCATTAACCTCAAATAAATCTTTTTTTTCACATATACATAATACAAAATCAACCGTAAGAGCTCTGAACTTTTGGATATTCAAATAATATGAACACACATAACGCCCCATAAATGACCTTGAGAAGAAACATTAGTCAACGCAGTTTGGATTGGGATTATCTGACGACATCCCTCTCATGTTTTTCTCCTTACACTCAATTTAATCAGCTAAAGATAAAGCCACTTGCACTTCATTAATGACTTTAGTTCACATTATATTTCCTAATATATAAATTTATTCCACATAACAAAAAGGAGAAATCTACATCCCATCGATTATGATCACAAGAGCAGCATCACATCTGCTGAGAATCAGAAAGCGCTGTTCAGCTCCATTCCGGAGGATATTTAATTGAGATTAGATTTCCTCACACAATAGGATAAGGTAACTATTTAGAATTGAAACTGATGCAAAGCAAATACGTTACACTTTTCCCTTCATCGACCTACACCTCCTTAATCAACTCGCCTGAAAAAGAACGTATCCAATCTATTCCTTAAAAGGTAGCAACGTGAGAGAGAGAGAGTCAGAAACATATCTCTTGAGCGCGAGCGAGCATCAAGCTTAGAGCTTATTAACTGCCGCAAACACCCGAAGAATAGGTACTCTATACTAGGTTATAAGAATACAAATGAGTCAGTTTGTCCGATCATCAGTGTGAGAGTGAGTATTCCCATGGGTACTCTGGAGAGACTTAGAGATAGGAAAACGAATCTTCTTTGCTTCATATATATACTTATAACAGTATAAAAACATAAATAATAAGGTAACAAACGATAGAAACAACAAATATATAATATATATATATATATATATATTTTATATATTAAATTAAATATATATATTATATAATAATAATATATTATATTATAATATATATATATTAAATAATAATATAAATATATAATAATATATATAATAATATATATAATATATATTATTAATATATTAATAATATATATAATTATATAAATATTATTATTAATATATAATATGATATAATAATATTTATTATATACTAATAATTAATTTATTAATTAAGAAATATAAAATGATAATATATTTTTCGTTCATTACGAATTAATTAATTAATAAATTAATTAAATGATAGATTTTAATAATAATATAAAAATAATATAATTTATAAAATAATTAATATAATAATATAATATATATATAAAATAATCATATATAATAAAATTTATAAATTATAATATAATAAATGATATAAATAATTATACATATAATTAATATATATATAATAATAATAATTTATTAAATTAGATAAATAAATAAATAATTATATGGAGAGATACCTACTGAATAATACTGAACAAATTACAATTCAAGGAATAATCTAAGTTGGGCAAGGAATGGAATAATAGTAATAGGTAGAAGAGGGTGCTAGAAACCAATCATTTTAATTGACTCAATAACATAAACATAGGTAGGAATTACTCATCACCCTCACACACAACTATCTGTGATAGGTCGTAGAGTGAAAGCCAAACCAAACAGTCTCGAGAGAGGTAGTCTCGCAAAGATAGGTTAACGACCAAAGCTCCGGGACGCTTGCGCTCATACTATAATAATGTTTGTTCCTTCACGGACTAGGCCTGCTTGGATAGTTGATTTTTTTCGTCTTTTAAAACTCACCCGTGTAGTGACCCTCGTTCTTTACAGGAGTTTGTGGCTGCCGTTGCGCCAGATTGAGTCATGCTTAGAACCTGTCCGGTTACAAGGCGGAGCCGCAAATATGCGGAGCGCCACGAGGTTAGGGAAGGTCGCATCGGAACTCGCAGGTGGCCGGCACCGGAGAGCAACGTTCTGGGAGTCCATGGAAGGTTATTCACCTGCGATCCCCGGACGTTTAGGAGAGAGTCCCACACACAATACTGGGTAGTCTATTGGGTTGAGGCGCTCTCAGACTATATTCGGGTGCCTAGCAGAGAGCCTGCCCATGAGTAATTTTGAGAGACACACCGTCTAACACATAAGATGATCCAACAACCAGTAGGAGCGAGAGAGGGTGACCATTGAACTGCGAGTCTTGGTGCTTCGGCAAATATGAAGCGTAAGAAAAGTCACCGATGTACTGGCAGGCGTAGTGCAACGACAAATTACGGGCGAGAGAATGTTCGATGATAAACCTTACGGCTGAGAGACTGCCCAAAGTATGAATGCAAACCACCGATAGACAAACCCTATCCCAAAAGCAAGAGAACACGCCCAGGGACCAAGCCGAGTGTCCAAATAAAAGTTGTACACGCACTTTCGCAGCGACCGCAATTGCAGATTGCGGACGACGGCAGCCTCATACGCGAGCCTGGTGTACTACACACTAGACCAATGCACTACGATAGCAGAAGGAAGACACTCCTCTCCTCGTCCGTAAATGATCTCCGCACTCGCCCTCACAAATACGAGTCGAGACAGATCACCTAATTGGATGTGTTCTCTGTCAAATGACAGTCGCGCCCTTCGATGTGCGAATAGAGTTGTCAGAGTGTTAATAATAATAAAATATATACATAGAGTAAAGCCCTATGAACAGGGTACTGGCTTGGGAGTTAGCGATCTCTCCTAGTTCGCTCGACGGGCCAACGTAGCGTAGTCCGTAATCCTAAGGCTTCTGGTGCGGTCGACCCCGCGAGTTCACAGAAGTCTGTTGACACCGCGGTCATTCGACGCGCCTTCCGAAATCACGGCAGACACTCTATCACAACAGGACTTCCCCTCTCGTTACGGCTGGGTTGTCGTGCCCTGGGCCTAACCTTGTCCCTCCCATAAAAATCAGCCTCGGCCATCCTGTGTCAAGGTCCTGCGTTTCCCGATTCAGAACTCACCCGTTGCACAACGCCATCCGCATATGTGTGCATAACAGCGCGCGGATAAAGCGCTATATAAAGTCAAATGACACGCACCTCACGGACTTACCCCGTGTCCCTACGGTGTGGGAGTGTTGTTAATACTCTCGAGCGCACTGTCCTTCGTGACCTCCCATCCCTATTCAATTGGAGTCTTATTGTAACAGTGGATGATCCATCGCTCTGAGAACTATATTACTCACCCACGAACATAACCACCCGACCTTGATACACATCTAACAAACCGTAGAGTTTAACGTGGTTCTGTTTTCCAAAACTTACTCTCGCTGGACAGCCCCACACCAATCAGTATTAGTGTTTCAGATGCGTTGTCGTGTTGGTGTGGTTCATGGTGGTTAAGGGGCCTTCCCCGTCCTGCGATGGCATTTACCTCTAGGGTGCGTTATTCTTGACGAGTATTTATATAATATATATATATTATACATATATATATATTATATATATATATTATATATATAATATATATATATATAATATATAATATATAATATAATAAGTATTATTTATTATATATATAATATATTATAATATATAAAATCTAATAAATATATAATAATATTATATAATACGTAAAATAATATACTAATATATATATATATATATTTATATAATTATATTATCATCTTATATATTATATATAATATAAACTATATATATAAATATATATATATATAATATATATATTATAATATTATATATATATATAATATATATAATATAATATTTATATATATAATACTGGTGTCTAAAATTAAACTGCCGTGTTCCAAGAGTCATAGCACGGGCCTCAAGGATCGTAGGTGTCTGAAACTTTGAGTATGCTAAAGAGCAATGTGCGTCGCTCAATTCCTGCCTCTTTCCTGCACTTGCGGAACGTGTGCAGGTATATATTAACCGGATGTACAGTTGGATTAGGTAATTTTATGCATCATTCGGAGCACATTGATCTTTAGCTATAATCTCCAAGTTTCAGAACACTACGAACCTGAGCCGTGCTAGAATCTTGGAACAGCGGCAAGTTTCAATTTTAACCATCAGTGTATATATTATTATAATAATAATGTATAATAATCTAATAATATATAATATATAAATATATAATATAGAGATATATAAGTATATACTAATATATATATATATAATATATATAAATATATATATATATTATATATAGAGATATCATAGAATATATATATAATACTCGTCCAGAATAACGCACCCACTAGGGTAAATGTCACTCGAAGGAACGGGAAGGCCCCTAACCCCATGACCCCACACCAACACAGACACCAGCATCAGTGTACTATGTAACCACCCCGCAGAGAATTCGCTGCGAGCATTGGGCTGTCACCGATAAATTAGGAAAAACATAAACCACTATACCTAGACCTGAGAGGTGGGGAGGTATGTCGGGGTATAATCGAGCCGATGGACATCCACGTACAAAGCGCTCAATAAAACATGGAGAAGGACACTGCGGCATATAAAACACTACCACACGAAAGGACCGGGTATCGGGTGCTTGATTGACGGTTCGGTAGCGCAAACAACGATTGCACGGGTGGTCCCCAACGGAACAGGAACCCTGACACATGAATGGCCGCGAGTGAAGACCACATGGGAGACCGATTTTATACGTCTGCGTGCATACGAAAGCGCCACACAACGGCACGACATCTGCAGATAAAACATGGCGGAGTACACGGCCACCACGGAGGGACAATACAGTGCGTCGACGACTTGTGGATCATAATTACCGGCCCCAGAGCCTGTCATAGGTCCACCGCACACCATCGCACATCGAAGGGCGCGAGTCATTTGACAGAGAACACATCCATTGGACTATCGACGATTGGGCAAGGTGCTCTTTACGGACGAGTGGAGAGTGTCTCTGTACGCTTCCGGACAACAAGCTAGAGTACACCGACTGAACCGAGACGAGACTGGTTCGCGCAAATGCAATGGGCTGCACAAGTTTATGGTCGTGGAAGCATCTCTTTACGGGGTTGCACACGTTCAACTGAGCAGTCTTGCAGCCGTAAGTGTATAATCACAGACATCCTCGACCATATGTCCGTGAATGACTCTTCATCTATGCAAGACTACAACAAGCCCAATGTGTTGATACAAACTACCTAACTTACGACGGTACAAAATTACCGCGTGGAGTGGCCAAGCATATAGTCCGGACTACCCAAATAGAACATTTGTGGAATCCTAAACGTCGGATCCGACAGCTTGTTAACCACCTTCCATGGACCCCCTCCTGGACCTGAGACCTGCACGACATATGGATCAAATCACTGTGCAGGACATTTTGTCCCACTCACGAAAGCATCCAAGGACTGTGCCAGACAGAACTCCAGTGCTAAAGAGGGGTCACATACACGGTATTGAGACAAAATCAACACCCCCAGCGCTGTCGCCGACGTACAACATATGTGTTGCAGCCGCCGAACCTCCGAACTACCTACTGCACACTTTGGCTGACTTTCACCACTCTATATAGGCTGGAGGTAACTACCAATGGTTTATATGTCAATTGTCCAATAAGTGTCTTTCGCCTATTCCTTTGCCACGTATCCTTATTAAATTTTGACGAAGTAGTATATATATTAATAATATATATTTAAATTATATAATTATAATATTATATTATATATATAATATATATATATACATATATAAAATATTATAAATATAATTATATTATATTATAATATATATATATAATATATATTATTATTATATATATATATTTATATATTTAATATTTAATTATAATTAAATATATAATAATATATATAAATATACTATATAATACTATATATATATATATATAAATATAATTATTATATATATATATATATAATAAAATATTTATATCATATGTATTTATATTATATATTATATATATATAGAAGGGTGTAGCGAGTATATTGAGAGATATATAATATATATATTTATTTTTAATAAAATATTAAAAAAACGTATATATTATATATATATATATATATATGAAGCAAACTTCCCTATTTAAGTTTTCCAGGCTACCCTGGACCATACCTGAGATCGGCAACTGTCCTTTGTATCTAAAAGTAAGGTGGTACTTCTTCGGTGGGCAGTTAAAATAAAGTTAAGCTTGATGTGTGGGAAGAGAAATTTCGGAATTTGTTCAAGTTCACTTTTTAAGGAACTAGATTGAGTATAACGTTCTTTTTCAGCGAACGTTATTAAGGCTGGTGTAGGTCGTGAAGGGAATAACGGATGCATTTGTTCATCAGTTCCATCAAATAATAACCATTATCCTTGAGAAAAATCAATTAAAAATTAAATATCCTCACGAATGGCATACAGCTTTAACAGAGATATATGGCTCTGTTGATCAATATATCGATGGGATGAAGTTTTATTTGTTGTGGAATAAAATTATAGTAACTAAAATCTAATGAAGTAAATGTCTCATTTCTATATGAGTTAGAGAACCTGTGAGTCTCTCTCAGATATCCAAATAAATGCGTACTAATGTTCTTCTAAGGGATCAATATGGGCGTTTGTTTTCATAATTATTTGAAAATATCAAAAAAGAAGGAGTAGAAAAAAGCTAAGGTATTGTATTTATTGAAAAAAAGTATTATTGTAATGAAACGCACACAATTTACATTTAATTCGACAGATAAAAGAAGTCAAACTTAATATTAAACGAATCGAGGCTTTCTGATTTCTATATATCAGTTAGTCCTTTATTAAATTAAACTAATTTATGAAATTAATATATACCGTGTATATATATATATATATATATATATATATTTATATATAATATTTTTAATTATTATATATTTTTTTCTATATATTATATATGTATATTATATGTATATTACATACATATAGTATGAAATAAATATATTGAATACTATTATAATATATATATATATATATATATATATATATATATATAATCAAATCATAATCTATTTTTTTTAACTCTCCCCCTTTGGAGCTCCAAAATGATCATTAATTTCCTGCAATGTCTTGCCTTTTGTTTCATAAACATATGTAACTACGAAAATTAAACTTGCTAATGAAAATACTGCAAAGAACCAACAAGCTCCTGAATCATGGACACTTCTCTGAAATAAGAAACGAAATGTTATGGTAGAAAATCTTGAGGGTAATTTGCTAGTATAATATTAGCATTCAACAAAAAAAAAGCTCATGTTTGTTATCTGCTCCAGTTATACTCGAAGTCAATTTTTTTAAATCTGATTACTAATCGAATGAGTTGTGTAAAGCGCATGTGCAGATGCGTGTGTGTTTTTTTTTTTAACAAATTGCTATATAGAATATTTTATAAATATAGAAAATAAGAATAGCATTATACGTTAAGTAAAGGTTACGTTAGAGTTTAGTTAGTTAGAAATTTTATATAGACTATTTTATTAATTTCAACTTTGAAAAACGTCTCAACTTTCCGTAAAGGTAGCCTCGATATAGCATTCCTGTCCTGCATAAGTAATTTTATAAAAAAAATTGCTATTGTTATTATATCTACGTCTTCCTTTATTCGGGAGCTCTATCGAGATCAGTTTTGTTCAGAGGACAACGTCATCATATATTCATGACGTCAGAACCAATAGACAATGGTGAACACAATATAAATGGAACTTGAACAAAATAAAGTAATTATATATAATTTTATGTATGTAAGATTTAAATAGAAATATTAAAAAGAAAAAATTAATGAATTAATCTACATGGCGTTTAATAAAGAATCTAGTGAGAATTGAAGATGTGTTTGCTTCTATGTTTATTAATTCCAGTTGCTTGGTTGGCATAGCCTTAGGCTGAACATGAATCGTAGCCTAATACGAATTGAATAAATTTATAAAAAAAGTATCATTGCGCTCCTTAATAATGTTAGGTCCCGAGTCCGGAAGGTTGCACGCCTGCTATCTCTTTTGGTGTGAGCCAATTATGGTGTTTTTGGGTATTTTTCTTACACAAAGTATCTATCTGTGGACAAAATATTTACTTAATAAATGCCAGACTAAATGATAATAAAATTTAATAATATCTAGCACATAATTGTCTAATAAAAAACAAGATGCTGCCGGCTCGGAAAATTCAAAATCTTAAGGCAGAGTCAAGCGTTGGTGCTCAGGAGCTAGCCTTGACTAAGGAAGAAATTTCGTTCCAAGTTGCGACGTCAGCTTCTTACGGCAAAAATTTCTCAAAGGATGGTTCATAATCTTGAATTATCGTTAAGAGGATGGATTCTGAATGGAACACTTGACAAAGGAAGAGAGAAGGCGGTATATAAATACGTGCCCTTAAATCATATATTTTATAAAGTTATTGAGTTAGTTTACAAGAATCTTTTTAAAAAGACTATATAATTTACTTCCGTAAAGGTAAGCTCATAGAAGATGAATCTTACAGTATAATCTAAAAAAAAAATTGCTATTGATATTTTACGCAACCCAAACACGCATTTTATTTATCGAGCAGTCTTTCAAGGAAATAAGTCTCATATTTAATTGACGTCAGAGTACAAGACAATTGTAGGATAACTTTATGATAGCTAAACCTTGCAAGATGTATGTGATTTCATGGAGGTGTAGTTATAGAATTATTTAAAAATATAAAAAAAAATATAAAAATTAAAACGTCAGCCAACGGGTAAATAGAAATAAGTATTATAGAAGAAACATTATGTGAAAATTATATGAAAAAAAAATCAGCAATACAAATATTAGGGTGTATTAGGGTAAAACAAGGGATAAGTGCTGGCTTCTAAAAATTGCTTTCAATTTAATATTATTATTACAAAATTTCAATAATAAATGAAAGTAATGTCAAGACTTCGTTGACACCACTATTGCTAAAGATAAGGATGATTGATCAATTTTCTGCCATAAGTTAAAGACGATATTTAGGGTTCGATTAATTTTCAGTTATTGCAATGGTTCAATATTAATAAAAATTTACGAGAAATTCTAAAGTCTAAAATTTACCTTTGTGTAAATAACAAAAAGGGAGTAAATTTGAGATTTACGTTAATCAATCCAAGTCAAATTATTATTATCAATGGAATTTTTTAAACAAAGGAGGAATTAAACTCTAATGACAACATTGCACAACATTTTCCTTAGAAAATAGGACTGTGAAAGATAAAAAGAATGAAGGGTCGAAAAACTAAGTCTTCTTATGCTTCGACTTTCGTAGTTTCTAAAATTTGGGCTTTGATTTTTAGGCGAAGTAAATATTGGCAAATATTAATTAATAGTAATACCGTTATATTAAGGAAATAACATTAAGGCAAAATTCTTATAAAATAAAAATGTGTTCGGATCCATGCAATCGATATGGATATGGATGTGGAGGCAGGTAATAGACATGATCCCCCCAAGAAAATATATATACTTACTTGCAAAGGTTCAAATATCAAAGTAACGATGAAAGAACATAACCAATTTGTCATTGTTGCTACACCAGCTGAAAGTTCTTTAATTTCGGGACTGAAAAGTTCACCTTTAGTGTATAAAAGGATAGAAACAAAACAAAGGTCAAGATGCCAGTAATACTAAAAGTAATAACTAATTAAGTTGCCTTTCATCTAGATTCTAGATTCTACTCGGTTTCAAATTTATAATTATTAAACCATTAGATCTATCTCATATTTGTTTTTTAAAATAGCTTTCTCTTTCATTTTGGAATGAAATTTTTTATGATTTTTAACTTAATTATTCTAGATTTGAATCAGTGTTCGTTCGCATATGTGTGTATACGGGAACATAGTCCGAAGCCGACTGGCTTTTTCCTTTGATGCTGGCTGAAGAACGATGATTTTGTATTTGTCATAGTTTATTTTAAATATATGTTGCTTGTGTAAAGTTGTGAATTATAAATTGTGAATTATTTAGTAATAATGTCTCTTTTGTATATTAATGAATTCATTGGTGACGAAAATGATTTATTATCGTTTATGCAATATCACAAATTAGTATTAGAAGAAAAAAAATTTATTCGCTGAAATATTCCGTTAAGATCAAAATTTAACTTTAGATGTAAATCTTGTTATCTTTGAAGGAGTGTAAAAGATTTCAAAATAAGTAACAGTAATATATATATATTATAGTATATATATATATATATAAATATATATAATATATATATATATAGTATATATATCTATTATATTATTATATATATACAATTGTATAATATATATATATATATCTAAGTATAAAATATATATATATATTATTTATATAGTATATAATATATTATTAGATATAATAAATTAATATAATAATAAAAATTTAAAAATAATATATATATATTAATTAATTTTTTATGTTTTGATTTTATTATTGAAATTATTTATTTAATTTATATTATAATTTTTACTTAAAAACAAATATATTCTAGTTAGGTTTTAGCGTGTTCGGATCAACCGGCATCATTCTATGGTATGATCTCAGTGTTTGGGCAACGGACATAAATCTTGGTTAGAACTTCCGTTTTGGGCACGACGATAATCTAGGTTAGTCCAACTGTACGGCTTTTAAGTTTAGTATGATAAGTTTGATTAGGTAGACACAGATTTAACATATATATATATTATGTGGCAGATTAACGTTGTTTCAAATTTAGACTTTTGGATAACCAGCTAGATTTAAAAATAGAAAATCATTCTTAAGAAAAAGTTGAGAGTTACGAAAAAATATCTGAAACATAGAAATTTGAATATGTAAGTTGAGTTGTTTTGAGTAAGATGTGGGATATTAAGTTCAATTATTAAAAAAGGGCTGGATTATTTAAGTTTGAGTTTTGTTAATAGAGTTTTTCGATTGGTTTCTTACATTAAGTTTAGTGCTAGTAAATTTGATATTAATAAAAGTGGTTAAAAAGAAGCGGAAATAAATGATTGGAATTATATAATTTTAGTTTTGTTGATGATTTTGAAGAGTTTTTGTAAGTTTAGAGTTGACATTTGAAAAAATAGTGAATTTCTACAATTACTGAAACAAGAAGTATTTGGGTTTGTTTTTTGTTTCGAGATTTTGGTGTTGTTTTTGTTTTAAGGAAGTAAATTATTTTTGTTTCGAGATTGTAGTAGTTGTTTATTCGTTCGAGGGAAATAAATTATAGTTTTTTTTGAATGTTAGGTTTTTTCTTCCGGAGTTGGAAGCTTAAAAATAATTGGGGGGAAAAATGGGGTGATTGAAGAATAGATCTCAGTTTTTTCATTTAGCATCGTTTTTCGGTGGCTGAAAATTATTGAGAATAGTGTACTTGCGAAGGATGTCATTCCGATTAGCTGCAAGAAGTTTTTGAGCCAACAAAAAATATTGATGAACGTCTGTTGGAACTTTCCTAAATTCTTCCTAAATTGGAGTGTAGTTACGTAATTGGAATAGAACAAAATTGTATTCGAAGATATATATAAGAAAAGTTAAGTTATTGTCTTAAAGAAAGAAAACTTAATTATTATTATTATTATTATTATTATTTAATTATATTATTCATCATTTATTATTAGTTATTATTAAACTTCAATTCCACAATTAAATATTCTATTTTCTTATATATTATTAAAAGTTTGATATTTTGCTTCGTATATTATTGTATGATTTCAAATAACTCTAATTAGTAAATAAATATATTCCGTTTATATAATATATTGCCAAATCATTTAAATTAGACATACCTAGCAAATGCCTAATACATTAACAAAACAAAGTTAACAAAACAGGAAAAATAATTAATTTTGTTTCTTTCGTTTACGTAAATAATAATAGTAAATAAATAGTTATAAATATTTCTTGAATTGTCTTTTTGGTCAGAATAATCGGCATACAAAAGTTGGAGGTCGCTCACTGAGATCCTTGTTCTGTCGGTGTGCGACTTGTTTGTTTTGGTTATAAATAAGCGTGATTAAGGTTAAATACGAGTGACGAGTAGTACAATAAAAATATTAGATTAATAAATTTATATTTTGATTTAAAAATTTTGTGAAAGCATTTCTAGACTTTAGTTTCAAAAATATAATAACTAATAAAAATTGTTTTTGTCCTGAGAAAAAAAAAAAAAAAAAAAAATATAATATATATTGTATTATATTATATTCGTTATGGAGTGTTTTTGTCTAAAATAAAGTTTTCTCTTTTTTTTTTTTTCATAATATATGAATCACTTTGCTTGCACTGTTTATGGCCAAAGGAAGACGATCCTGGTGAAGAAGAGATGCCTGATAATTTACAAAAATATATTGTTTCTATAATGCTAAAGAGAGTTCCACAGAAGAGTGGTGGAAGGAAAAAATATCCTTAAATATCCTTATTTTCTCTCATATTGAAAGATAAGAAAAGAAAAGTAGTAGTATGAGTCGTTCACGAACTCCACCATGGTGGGTTCACAGCTGGAGCGTAAGTATTGGATAATAAATGAAGCTCTGAAATACCGGCTTGTTTGCAATGACAACAGAAAGTATAGTAAAAATATAGAATATGTTTTCCTGTTTATGATGTACTATCCCAATAGTAAACAACTCCTTTTCAGGTCCCCCGTCATTGCTTCGAACAGCTCCGTCTAATCAATCACACTATCTTCATGGATCACACCCAAACTTATTATTTTTTTTTTCTTCCTCATTAACTCTTTCTTTTTATTAACTGCTTCTCATATATCGCCCTGTGAAAATTTAACCCCAAAGTTTCCCCTTTGTTTTCCATTACAATTTCGATCATCCTGGGTCTAATTTTCTCCGGGTGAAAAATATTCTCCGGTCCGCTATTGTCTCGAGGATAAAAGCCTTTTGATTGGAGTGTAAGTATTTTGGAATCTTCTGGTCAGTACTGAATATCTCGTTAATTAAGATTTCGATAAATTTTGGTAATGAAGGATCCATTCCGTCTAGGAAAAAGCATGTTGTGGTTTAATTTATTTTAGAGAAAAGTTAAAAAAGACAAATAAATTAAAAGATCAGATAAATAATATGAAATGGAGGTCGAGAATCAGCTAGCTATGAAATGCAATTAAATTCATACATTATAATATAATATGAAATGATTAAAGAGTTGAGGAGAAGCATACAACAGGTCACTACTTTTCGTCTGTGTAAGGTACGAGGGTGAAGAAAAAATTTTCTATAATTGCCTGTCGCTCGGACCTCCTTGCAAAGTAAGCGATTTTTGTATTGTAAGAATGTCTTCAAATGTGGACAGCCTGAACTTCTATTATTTTGTATGAAGAATTGAGGATAGTCGTCGACCGAGAGAATGTTTTCGAAAAAAGTTCAGTAGTGTAAGTATTTGGAAATCGCGGGTAATTATATTATGGAAAACGATGACCTATCATCTCAATACACGTACAGTTATTCTATTAATGTAAAACTGTAGCAAAGAGTTTTCCGGATTCTACGCCTACTTTTTTCATTTTGTTGAAGAATGAAAATCAATTTGATTCGCCTCCAGCTTGCTGCTTAGGGATACTTAAAAATAATCTTGAGATGAAACAGAAAATAGGAGAGTAAAATGATGTGTTCATTTGATGTAGCGAGTGGGGTCATGAAGTCTCATAATTGTTATATAAAATATTGGAAATGTATGTCTTAAAAATGGCGAGAGAATTCGTTTTTACATTTCCCAATTCGTAAAAGTAATTTTTTCGTGTAAATACACGAAGATTAAGAATAAGATTTGGGAAAACGAAAGAAGTTTGTCAGTGGCCGTAAAAAACAAGTAGGACAGTGGCGTTTGGTAATGCATTTGGTTAGAGATAGATACTTGAGTAAGAGAGCAAGTTGTTCCCAGTTATCGTGATACGGTGGACAGTCTGCCGATAATTTTGTTGTTCAATAAATTCTGAAGTTGAGATCCTTGATCACTAGAATTTGAGGGAATGGAATTTCAAAGAACGAACTCAACGTTTCGTGAAAACATAGGTATCCACTTCCTCGCAGCGCCCACTAAGTAATTCGGGGTTACTTTGGGTGTAAAGAATCAGTATAAGGTATTTGAAAATGACTAATATCAAAAAACTGCAAAAACGTTTGACAATTTGAAAGAGATTTTGAGGTCTGAATTTAGCGTTTGAATGATAAAACAAAGTTGAAGAACATGATCTCCAAAACAAAGAACTTAAAATAAATTGTTAGTTCGGGAAAATATATTATTTCGCTTTAGACGGGTTGGTGCAATTGGAATGAAACAATTGATTGTAATAGGAGATGTGTGGAACGAACAAGTGAGTAGTGGACTGGATGTTTGCCTGCTATATAATCTGTCTGGTGAATTACAAATAGTAGTAAGGTATAAAATGTGAAAACCTGTCGTATTTGAAAATTATCGGTATTGAAGATTTAATAATGTTTCAGTGCATTACATGGTGGTAGTAATTGAAAGAAGCTTTAACAGTGAATTTTGTGATAGAAATTGAATGTATAACGTCAGTTAGATATGGAGGTCAAAATTTAATTACACTTAGTTGTCGTTCTCTTTTAGATTTATAGATTCAGGAATATGCTGACAAATTTTAAAGAGTATGAGTGAATGGGTTTCTCCTATAAACATTTAGTATTGCTCATCTAAATTTTACAATACGACTTTAAGATTTTAAAACGCTCGCCAGTTTATTGAATTGTTTTTTTGGGATGAGAATTTTTTGTCTCGTTTAGATAAACTATATGTCTAGAGTATATCTGTAATATGAAGTATAGTTTTGAGAATTAGGAAGAAGTTAAACTGTATTTGGGTAAAGTATATTTTGTTCGAGTAATAAACTTAGAAAGAATAATTTTATGAAGTTGGAGTGGTTTCTTGCTATAGGATTTTGACAATAGTAGGAAAGAATTGATAATCTGTAAAAAGTTCTAGATCCCTGTATTTCGATACGAGGTATAATTATGGATGGCTATTTGTGAACCATGTGGAAGAGGATGAACCTTGTTTTGTCCCTGGGGTGGTTAAAGGTTACGAAGACTTTTCAGGTAAACATTTAAAACATTGTTATAAAGTAATAGAAGAACCTTGTAGGATCGGAAACGAAATAGGAACGGCCAAGACCCTTGTCTTTTATGGTGAATGTGGGAACAGTTTCGATAAGGAGTGTAGTGTTTTTGTCAATGCCGGTAATGCAGAAGACCTAGATTTAAATCAAGATGAATGGGAAAAAGCGGAAAGCATTCCCAGTAGTAATGGCACGATATGAGTCAATTTGAAAAGAAGTTAATATTCTTCACGAGTTTAAAATAAGTGGCACAACAAAAAAGACTCTAGAATTTATTATATGGTGGAGTCATGATCAATCTAATTATTCGACGGAAAAGAGATGAAAGAATCTGCACACAATCTCATGCTCATTGACCATAGTATTTTCAATTGATATTCTGTTGTGTGTTGTCTGTAACGCCCGGGAGTTAGTTTGTGTTACCAACGACTACAACTCCGGTTTTTCATGAGCCAATCATCCAAACACGTCATTTTACTTCCTGTAGATCCCTGAAGCATCTCAATCATGAATAGAGGAAGTTTATAGTTAGATGGATGGTATGAAAATCAAGTCAGATGTGGATGATATGTCCCCTTGGTTCCGATCTTTTAAGTCAGGATTCCCTAGTTTTATCGTTTTGCGTATCGAATCTATAGATGCCAGTTAAATAAACGATTAGGGGAGATACTTTTCGCAATTCCATACCTTCAGGACACTTTATAGTGTTGAAAGGACGAAGATGTTCAGTTAGTATTAGATCTGGTGTCGAGCGTGACTATCAGATTGGAGATCGAAGAAGAGTCAAGAGATATTACCAGTTTTTCTATTAATATTATTTGCTATATTTAGATTTTAAAAGGCTATAGTTTGGGCTGAAACGCTCCAAGTTGGTTTTCACGTGAAATTGGGAAACTGGTTTTTGAGAGACATTTCTTAGAGTGGAAGTGTAACATTATGATTTGGAAGACGAGAAGATGAGCCTGCTGAATAGAGCTCTTGAAAATAATTTACGTCTCCACCTTAGTGCACGTGTACTGGATGAACATACTGGTATTGTAGAATGAGATTTTGACATGCACAATTTGATTCATTTGGATCGTGGTATTAACTAGGTTGTGAGAAAAGGGGTGAAAGAACACAGAATGCCCCTGGTGCAGCATGGGAAGATTGAGTGTTTGGGCAGTTATAGTGGAATTAACACGGCCTACAGAAAAAATAAAAGCATACTTTGATAAGTAAACAATATTAATATAAGAAAATTATAAAACTAATAGGAGAGTTCATAGTTTGTTGGGGTTTTAACCTTTTGGCGGAGGAAATTTAATGAATAGGGCTTGCAGAGTGATAGCGAACCATGACAGAAATCATTGGCTTTCCGTCGAAAGACTGTGATTGAGGTCTACTTAATTTGAAGAAGTGCATGGAATATATAACCTAGCTTATAAAAAATACTGTATATTTTAGTTTCGCAGACTATAATAAGCATCAAAAACTCAAATAAGTTTAGATGCACCGGAGAGGGGTAGCCGGTGCGGAGTTATTACAAGACTACCCGATGAAGAACGGAGTATTGATTTCCGAGAATCCTTTGCGTTGGCTAGCATGGCTTTTTCTCAAGGCTCAACAGCATATCAGTGCAATTGAGCCGAGAATTGTCTGCATTTAGATTGGTCCGTTAAACTTGTTTTCGTAATGTTGTTGTATTAGGAATTCGTTCATTTTAAAGTTAAGACTGACCATGCACCCTTAAAATATTTAATTTAGCATGAAATGTAGAATCTAGATTGGCAAGAACGTTAAACGATCTACAGGAATATGATTTTGAGGTTCAGTATATTCAGGGGAAAGACAACATTTGCTGATGGTTCGAGTAGAATGTAGTAAATTTTCAAATTATATTAGACAAGCATTTTAAAGTGTGACTATAGACTTGTATATTCACCTGCGGGTGGACCTTATGGTGGAATGTCTTCTAACAAAAATTGATTCAACGCTAAAGCTTTATGAGTTGGAGTGTTTGAGAATAATCTAACAGGGGAGAGTCTGTTCGTCTGAGACAGATTTGGTTGGGGTGCTAAATCTCCGACATAAGTTATATGAATTTTTCAAAGAAAGGTAATTAAAAGTTTTCTCTCGAACAAAATATAGGCAACGATTTGATTTTTTGAATCCTTTAGCTAATTGTTTAATTGTGTTTGTTTATGTCGTGTGATTAAGTAACGTTTTTAATGAAATTTAACCATTAGTGATCCAAAAGTTAGAGATCCACGCAAAGTGTTTTATTTTGCATTCTTGTGCGTGGTGCCACGTCAGCTCATAGAGGCAAACCTTGAAAGTTGAAAATTGTGCATCTTTCTTAGAACAGAGGCAGATAACGACAAGGAACAAAGAGGGGTAGAATTTGCTTTGGATTTGAAACCCATTTCGGTAATGATTTCTATGAAGAACCTAAGTGTGCTTCGGAAATCTTGTTGATCAGTAAACACAGAAGAACAAAGAGCTATAGTTTCATTTTTTGGATAGAGGCGATGGATCAAGAAAATATAAAACTCTTGTAATCATTACACGGCCGTGTTAACTTAAGTAAGATACGTAATGCAGTGTTTTTAATTTTTGTGCGATATATGCTCATCCATAAATTTGGTGACAAAGTCGTGTTACACGAGATTGCAGGGGACTGGAATACAAAAGGAAAAATTGTGTCATGTAGTTACTATGGTGGGATACAATAGTAACAGTTCTTTGAATGAATTTGTGATGTTGCAAGGGAAGATAAATGATGTGGTATTAGCAAAAACTCCATTTGCTTTGATTGAAGATCAAGTTTTTGGAATTCATTCAAAGTAATTTCATTGGAATTAAGATAATTAAAAATATTGAAACCAGATTTATTATAGGGGCGAAGTGGCCATAATGAATGGATAATAATAAAGTTTCTGCCTTCAGACATAAAGGATGTTTGTTCATCGGTGGAATCGTTTGGCGCGTGTTTTGTGGGAGGAAAATGAAGTTGTTTAGATAAGGCCAAATTGAGGACCAATTCAAATCATTCGATTTCGTTAATGACTCTAAAATTTGTCTACAGCAGTAAAATTTTAGTAAGCAAAAGAATCTTCCAGAGGAGTAACGAAGGATTCAAAGATTCTAACTGATCAAAATGGTAAATAAATGAATATGAATTTATTACCGTGGGGCAAACATGCGTGAGGTACCAGTAGGTTTCTTTTGAAATGATGATAGATTTTGTTTTTCAGACAACATAAAGTATGATGCATGGTAGGAGAGGATAAATCTTTTAATCTGATTAAGCACCATATGTTCCTCTGATTTAAGAAGTGTAGTAAGTTGATGTGGCGACTACTGTCCATTTGTCAGCTAAATTAAGATCAAAAAGTCGAAACGCAATAACTCAATTAATACAAATTCAGACAACTCCCGTCAGCCTTACAAATAATCGATTTGATTTGTTTTACATTTCCACTCTGTCATCAGGTTAATATTATTTTGTTGGTGGCTTATCGATCATAAAGCAGTTCTTCAGGCCGGCCTATAAGAAATAAACTCAGAGACTGTAGCCAGTAATTTAGTAAGATTTTGCAACTTTGATAAGTATAGACAACAGTTTTAACAAATAGGGGTGCTTGGAATTTCCGTGATAGATTGACGAAATTTTATCAGAATATAATATTAAACATCTTAGAACGAGTAGCTTTACGGCCTGGGGAAATGGGGTTTGTGAGCGGGTCAATAGGACCATAATTTCTCTAATGAGGACTTCAGTAAGTCATTCTGACAAGTGGGATAGTATTTTGCCAAAAATCATTTCTACTTATAATAATACTTACCATGTCGAGTTAAAGCAGTCTCCTGCTTCATATCTGCTTAATATGGAACATCAAACGAAAGACAAAGTGTTTGTTCCATGTACTGATTTTAAGTTTTGGGTTAGGCATGAACGTTTTCGTCCATTTGATATGGGTGACTTGGTGATAAAGAATTGGTAGAAGAACATCCGGTAACGTTGGCATAACTGGATGAAAAATAGTTGGCCGTATCAGGTAACCAAAGTGTTTGCAAATAACTTGACATATGAAATAACTTCTTGGTAAGAAATGGAAAGATTTTTCCAGTTATTAGAATTTTTATTTGAGACCATGGAAATCCACTCCAGATTATTTAGTAGCCAGTAAAATAATACAATACATTTTTTATTACCGATTAAATAAATGAGAT
>JABUQX010123089.1:0-36388 GCA_015478945.1 Trachelipus rathkii
AATACATAATAATAATTATTATAATCCTCATCAAATATTAATTATATAAATTAAACAATAATAAATAATTAATAATAATAAATAATAATAATAATATTATACTATATATTTAAAATAATCCTGATAATCAATAGATATCCGAATTCTAACAATAATTATAATTAAATTAAATATTTAGATAATATAAATAATTAATTTAAATGCATTGAAAACATTCTAAATTCACACTCCTAACTATATATATATAATTTAACATTATATATATATCCTTTAATGAAATTACATTAATAATTATAAATCTAATCAATATCCATTATAATAATATCAACCTTAATAATATAATAAATAATCAATTTAATATTATACTTTTGTGTAAATTGTCGTTAAATTATCACTAATTCCTATCATGAAGGCACGATAAAATACAATAATAAACAATACAAATACCAATATCAACGGGTATATTATATAATCATATATACAAATTAATTATAGATTAATAATTATATGAAATATATTATTCGGGGCGCTGGTACCTCAAGTAATCTTAGAGTACACTCACCCCACACTCATGATAATACGGACTTCAACACTGTATAATAATATCAATAAATACATATAATAATGTCATTAATAACATTATTATTATGAAAAATTTCAATTCACAAAATAAGAATATTTGCTATTAAGTACATATTAATAATATAATTTTATCAATTAAATTAATATATCAAAATAATTAATATTCTTGGTCAACCCATAATAGTTAAATTATCCTAAACTATATTAAACCATTCAATTAATATATAATAATATTATCTTCATATAATTAATATTACTTAATAATAACTTAAATTATAAATATATACTCAATATAATATGAATCTATATTCATCAATCACTCTAATTTATAAATCAATAACATAATAGATAACATATTCTATAATTATACACTTACTACGGATAACTCAGTCTTATCGGTTTTGTACGGTATTTGTTACATATAATATAAAAATACGAGGTAATTTTCCCCTCGATGAATTTGGATATTATGTAATTGTTCCATAATAATTAATAAAATAGTGTGATTAATATTCCTATTAAAATATTTTACATCAATAATATATAATCAAATATGGTTATGTTTGAATGTACCTTTCATTGTGATCAAAGTCTAGGACTTTTGAGTCAATTATATTACACATAATATAAATACTTTATTATACTAAAAAGATATATTAATATATATAATATGTAAAATGAAACTTTATATTGAATATTAATTGAAGTTATAATATGATTAATATTTGATAATAATTTAGTACTTATCAACTTTGATATAATCGATAAGAAATTTTAAGATACTTTGTCAGATTTTAATATATAATAAAATAATCTTTAATAATATTTATATATCATAATAATAAAAAATAATCAGGTATATTAATATTATATTAAACTATAAATATTAATTTATAAAAATAATAATCATTATACGACAATAATAAATTAATTATATATTTAATAGAATTGATGAACATTCTTAAATATTACGTTAGGAACAATAAAATTTAAAATTGGATAATTTAGATACATTAATAAATTCCTGATAAAAAAAATCATAATTCAATATATTTACACGAACTTAAATTATTAAAATCTAAATAAATAATAATAAGTAAAAATAATAATAATAATTAATGAAATAATGAATGATACAGAATTTATTATTTAATATGACTTCTACAATTAGTATAGGTTAATAATAATTGAGCACTAACATCAAAGGCAGATTCTAACAGTAAACAATTAAATTTACATAATTTTTGGTTAAAACTTGGTACAATAGTTTAAAGGAAACCTGCAGACCCATTTTATTTAATTTTTATTTACTCTTAGTAAATCTTCATCACATTATATGGGCAAAGTTATCATTATTTCACTTAATTAGGAAGTGACATCGAAGCACGAGGGGGAAATCAGAGGAGTGGGGAAGTTATATATACATAATGGAGAGGGTATGGTATTGTTAATAGGAAACTAATAATACGCGACACCACAGAACCAAAGAGCGGGAGGGTTCCGGAGACCACCCCGGAGGGGGGAGATCGTTCCCCTCGGCTGTCCAGCCGGGAGGGCATCAATAAGTGAATTGTTAGACTCACACCGGCTCCTGATCAATCTTTTATGCAGTTGATTCATTTAACAACGGAAATACATGAGTACTTTATACCTTTTATTAAAGTAAATACTCAATTAAAGTTGTATTTTGGAAGTAAATAATTATCTTATATTTGTATAATTAATAACACATAAAGAAGGAATAATTCAAGATTAATAGGATAATAATTTAAAATAATCAAGTCAAAGCTCGGCGCAAGGTAGTAGGGGTTCAATTCGGAAGCTAATCCCGGTGGAACATGAAATTGGAGGACTAACTATACTCGCGTCACTTCAGGAGTGGATGAGATATCTACTACAGGAATTAATTCCGATCCTTTGATCTACTATATAGTGAGTGTAGCTGGGGGTTGTTTACCAAGATCTTCACTCTCACAGCTAGCCATCAACATCCATAACACATATCATCTGGGTATGGGAGAATCTCATGTATAATATTACTCTTGATATGGCTTATAGAGTTTCCCTCATATAATAATGGTGTGGAGTACTGGGAAATTATATATATTATTAATATATAAATAATAATAATAATAATAATTTTAATCAATGAATATGATAAAATTAAAATGAAACTAAATCATAAAAAAAAAATAAAGAAAAAAAATAATAATAATTAATAAATAATAAATAATTCAACACTAATAATATATTAAAAAAATAATAATAATAAATACACTAAATATAAAAAAATACACTAATAATAAACAAAATAAATATTTTCTTAAAAATTGTTTAATCATAAAGGTAAACAATATTACATCACCAGTCTGACCTTACATAAAGTTTTTTTGTTCATAATTTTTCTACGGTTATAATGAAAATTATAATCACATAACTATATATAATAATATTGGTTTTTAAAATCACACTCATAATAGTAAGGATAAATCTGCCAATCACAAAATTTTAATGAAAGAGGAAAAAATTGAGCAGGGTAATCATAATAAAAAATATATATCTTAGAGAATATCAAAATATAATATATCGAAATATAATAATTAATATACTATATAATTATAACATAAAATTATATATAAATTATATATATAATAATACATAATTAATAAATAATATAATTTATAAAATAATTAGAATATATATTTAATTATATACAATTACTTTGTTTCATCTATTTATATTTTAATGTAAAGAGTAAATTTATTTTAATAATATATAATAATTTAATTAAATATAATTCAATAATAAATTAAATTAATTAATTCAATAATACTATAACTATAATAATTTAATTAATAATATTAGTCATATAATCTACTAATTATCATAATAATAATTATCATTAATAATATAAAATTAAAAATAATTAAATACTTAAATAATTCAATAAAATATCTATAAATAATAATAAATATATAATAAGCTGATAGATAAATAAATAAATATATATTAGTATGTCACTACATATAATAATAAAATAATCTATATATATATCAATTACATGATGCAAGTAATAATTAATAAATACATATAAATAACATATTATAAATAATTAATCAATAGCTTTATGTAAATATTAAATTAAATAATCAATAATAATTATTATGAAATAGATCTACTCCACTCAATCCAAATAAACTAAAGAGTAACCGTTTTACTATAGTTTTAATAAATTATAAAATTAAATGAAATTAGCTAAGATATTATTAACTATCAATTTTTTTATTTTAAATTAACAATATAGTGATCACTAAAAACTTCAACACCAATAAATTCTTGATAATAAATCAATATATAAATAACTAATCAATAAAATATTAATAATACACTAAATAAATATATAACTATATACAATATAACTAATAATAATATTATATAGATTATAAAATATATACAGATAATACAATCATAATAAATAATCTATGACTGCAAACCAATAAATTCTTCCAAGGTACTCTAAATGTTTCTGGGATAATAGGGTTAATATATGATCACTAAAAATTAACACCAATAATATTCTTATGCACATAAAAATAAATAATAATCAACTAATGTCCTAAACGAAATTTTGAAGTATAAACATTCAATAATTGATAATTATAACCATTAATTATCTACAATAATTTTTTATTGAACAATATAGAAATTATTAATATATTAACTATCGTAAATACATTGAATACAATACATTGAATAAAAAAATGAGCTTTAAATAATACTAATAATATTGCATAGACCAGCTCAAAATAAGTAATTAACAAGTATTTCTAATCAGTGTAGCGAATAACATTAAAATGATCAGTTTGAATTACAATTACATTTTTTTAATTTTCTAAGTAATCTCAAATTATTAATCATATTAACAATAATAATCTATAATAATTAATTAAGATAAGTAATGCGTATTGGAAATAATAATACAAATTTGTCATTACTAAATAATATTTGATATTAATTTTGTGTAAAGAAATATTAGGCAAGATAATATGAATAATAATTATAATTACTATATTAATAATTATATCATAATAATAATAATAAATTTAATATCTCTACTAATAATAAATTAATAATACAAGTAATAAAATTCAATGAATAATCATATAATACAAATAGATAAATATAAAATAATAACTAACAACTAATAAATATATAACAATATAGTAATTAATAATAATATCAATAAATCAATAATCATTAATAATAATAATAAATAATAAAATACATCATTATAATAATAATAATAATAATAATATAATAAATTATAATTAATATAATAATTAATAATTAATACATAATAATATAAATTAATTAATAAAAATAATCTAATTAATAAAATTAAAATTAAATGATATAATAAATAATTAATAAAGAAAATTATATAATATTAATTAAAATATGAATAAACTATAATATATAATAATATATACAAAAGAATAAATAAATATAATACATAATAAAATATAATATATAATATAATATAATAATTAACTAAAATAAAAAAACAATAATGTACTATAGTTAATAATAATAAATACATAAATTAAATAATAATAATAACTATTGATATTTACATATAATTATTAAATAATATAATATAATATAATAATATAAATTAATAATATATAATTCATATATGATAATAAAATAATAATACATAAATAATTAATTAATAATTATATAATAATAATCCATAAATATGAATATAATATTAAATTAATTAACTAATATATAATTTCATTTAAAGATTAATATATATTTATTCAAATAATAATAATACATTAAAATAATTCAACAATCATAATTTATTAATTATGATATAAATAAAAATAATTAGAATATAATTAATATAATATTAATACCACTATTATTACATGAATTGTTATGGATAATTATAATAATAATTGGATAATTAATTATCAATATATACATCCCTCATACTACACTTACTTTATACTTAAAATTTTACATTGCTACTCATATATAATTAATAATAATAATTTTACCTATTTCTTATATCTATCTGTAAAATCTACCTAATTTAATCAATCTTTCTACATAAAAAACAAAATTAAATACTATCTATAGTAATAATAATTATAAATTTATATTTACATTCAATAATGGAATTACGGAGGAAAAGGCATAAATAGGCGTTATAATTGTATAATTGTTCTTTGAATAACACTATCATATAAATAATTAAAAATATTAAGATAATAATATAATAATATCATGTCATAAATAATAATAATAAAACCTACATTTATATCAGGATTTAATATCTTTTTAAATACACATATAATTGTAACTCTAATAAATATAATAATTCAATATATATATACACTAATAATTAATAAGAAATTATTAACTAATAATAATACATCTCAATAACTAAAGTGATCTTATCAGCCTTATAGAAATTTGAAAGTAAATATATGTATCAATGATAAATAAATTATTTTATACCGTAACTAATATATCAGAATAATTACCTGATCATCTTAATCATCTTCTCTATTCTCTTTACTTATTCATATAATATAACATCACATATCACATATCTCAATCTAATACCTGAATTACCTTCACATTACACAATTACCTCTCGTACATACACACATCGACAATCTTATACCAGCCTTTTTCACCACCCTATCATTATCATTACCTCTCGACTCTAACACCACACACCAACATTTTGAATATTAGTTAACTAACATCGAAATCACCTTAAAAATTGATAAATATTCATATATAAAGATAGATAAATATAAAATTAAGCAAAAAAAAACCATTAACTTCATTAATATGTTATCAGATTAGATTTAATAATAAACACTAACAATATTATATGGATAGAGAGAAAGTTACATACCCCCTATCACTTAATCCACGTGCATCCGTATTATATTTAGTATATTATATAATATAATCCTAATAATCAATTAAATACATTACTAACAAACATATATTATAACATCACAATAGATAACTCACACATACCATTACATTAATATTACAATCACATCAGAATATATATCTAGTTTTACCTACTTATACAGTATAATTATATTAATTATCTCTTAATTAACAATGTATAACTAATCCAATTATATATATATAAATATATATATAATATAATATATAGTATATAAACACATATATACATTTATACCTAATAAACTAATCCACACATACACTTACTACTGACGGCGTAAGAACTCGGCGCAGGATTATATTTTAGCTAGAAGGCTCACGAGAATTGACACCGCCTTATTATATATATTAATATAGATATAATATAATCCTAATTAAACACTTATATTTACCTCTATATACTCATAATAATATAATCAATCTACTAACACACTCACCATCATCAACTAATATAATTATTATATTACTATTTACTTATAGTTAAGAATACTATATACAACTATGACTGACTTATAAATTAACCTGTCTATTAATAAGGGAATTGAGGTTATGATAAATCTCTCAAAATGTCAATGTATTATTCTGAGAATGAGACTAATTCTGTCGGGGATTTCAGATGTTTTAGGCTAGGTAGTGAACAGAAAATTATATTTAAAAATAAACTTATAAAATAGCAGGAACTGAATCGTCTTACGAAGAATTCAGTCTAGATTGTTTGCAGAGCGGGATAAATCTAGTAAGAAATACAATGGAAGTAAATATATCCTCCTTTAATTACGAATGGCTTTATGGGTCATTATACAGTAGGATAGTCAGCATTGCTGGTAGCGATATGGTACAAACCAGAAAGGAGATGCTTAGGTGAGATGGTGTGTATTAAAATGATTAAATCGAAATACCTGGATTTGGGGACAGTACCCGCGCAAAAAGTTCGAAATTGAGTCACGTAACAAGTGACTTTCTTGCCATGGCGATGGTAGAAGCAATAAACAGTTGTGAGTTTGTGTGAGAAGTGATATCTTATGTATTTATCTTTCTTAATATATCAATGAATTAATATATAATATTTAAAGTAAATATATTTTTGATGAATGTTTATATATTATATTTATAATCATATATAAAATTAGTATAGATTTAATTATTCAGTAGATTTAACTGTTATATTTTTTTAAAAATATTGATACTTTAATTACTTTATATTATATTTTTAATTACTCATTAATTATTAATAACTTTTAATTAATATATAAACGGTGTAGGCTTATAAATGCGATTTATAAACATGACGTTAATTCGCGTTATTACAGCTCGTTCTTTTGTTTCAGGTTCATCCTAAATGATTTTAACGTTTCTGACCTTCTATTTTACCGCCCACATTGAAACAGTATTACTGCTGTAATCTTTACAGAAAGATTCATCTTCATATAATCATTAACTTGCAAAGTGTTATTATAATATTTTTGCAATCATGCGTTACCGTTATTCGAAATAATTTATCATAATATATCTCGGATACACTTTTAACAAAAAATAAATATTTTTCTTATCAACCTTGATATAACAATTTAAAGTAAATTCAATATTATATGGCATAATACATGAAAATCTTTGAATATTTCATAAAATTTTTCAATGGAACTAGCTCTATTATATATCTCCTATTGGCTCAAAATGTGTACAAGAGTTGCTTAAAGTACTAATTTAAATATATAGATGTGCATTTCTTTATCTTGTTAATATTGTATATTTCAGTAGTTTCTTATACAAATTTAATATCCATCAGTTAGCTGGAGAGAAAAGATAGTAATTATGTTGCTATACGATAATAATAAATAAATGAGTAACTAACTAATAACATGTTCAAAATTGAGATTTCTTAAATCATTATCGTTATTACTGTTCTTTGTAAACTTACATTTAGCATTCTTATTTGTGACTACTAGCTAGCAAATGTTAAGATAGTACGAGATATCAACCAGTAAAAGCGGTTTAGTAAATTTTAATAAAATGAATATATAAAAACATTTTGTTATTAACAACGGTAGTTAAGATTGGTAATTATCTACTTATATGTATTTAATTAAAAAAAAAAACATGGCATTTGATATCCATATGAAAGTATTTACACTTTGGAAGTATATTCTTTTATGGATCAAAGTTATGATAAGGTTAAAGAGATTTTAGAGATTAAATAGCCTAAAACAATTAGAGAATTAATAATGGCTTAGCGCTATATATTAATTAATATTTGTTAGGTTATCTTACTTTAATTATAATATTTTATATTACTTAATTATATGTTATTATTAATAAATTAAATACGGGTATTTATATTAATTTATTATTTTTATTATTTTAATTTATTATTAATTATTATTATATATATTAATATTTAATTAGTTATTAATTATTTATTATATTTGGAATTATTCTTTATATATATAATTATTTATTAAATTCTCTGAATTATTATTTTAATTTATTACTCTAATTTTTTTTTTTTAAAATTTTTTATTTTTATTTCTTGAATTTTTTATTTGGTATTTTTAAATTTCCAATCTGAAAAGGGAATTATCAACCTCCAAAGTTGCATTTCAATTTTTATTATTATTTTTATTATTATATTACTATATTTTAATTATAATCATTAATTGAATTTATTATATACTTATTCTAATTATTATTATTATTTAATGAATTATTAATTTTTACATTATTTTTATTGATTATTTATTACATAAATTTATTCTATATTTTATTAATAGTATTTTTATTAATTATATTTGATTATTTATTAATTATATTTATTTCTTTGACATGACTAACAGAGGTTAGCATGCGGCATATGCTTAATGAAAAATAATGTTTATATTTTATTTGATAATACTTAAATATGTTAATATTAAATATATTAATATAAATTTTCTAATTAAATAATATAAATTCGTCTTTAATATATTCCACGTGTATTAAAATAAGTATTAATTATCAAAGGATAAAATTTTATAATAATCTAATAAATTATAATTATATTAATAATTATTATAATATTATACAATATAATATATTTTATAATATAACGTATATAAGAAATTAATTATTATTTTCAATATATTATTTTATTTATAATATTATTCTAAATTAGTTTAATTCGATATTTTTTATTACATATAAAATATAGGATTACTTGAATATATAAACAACTAATGAGTAAAAACTAATATTATTATTAATTATAAGTCACATAATATATTCGTGACCGACGTTTATACCGGAGTTGTTAGCGATATAACGTTTAAAACCTTGTCGCGTTACTTAATTTACCAATAAAAGCGCTTTATGATATTGACGCAGTATATTTTTTTTGTATTAATCAATGCGATCAAGGATTAAGGCGTTACGTTTCTCATTAACATGGTGCCATTCTTCTATTATAACGAGATAATATAAATATTAATAGATATAATTTATATATAAATAATAGGGTATATATATAATATTATATATTATATTTATATTATTATATTTTAATTATATCAATATTAATATATATGTTTAGTATTTATTATATGTAATATATATATATGATAGTAATCTTATTATATATATTTATAATTATCTATATATATATTATAATATAATATAAATTTTTATAAATATTATATTTAATATCATTATAATATATATTATAGTAATACTTATATATAATATTAATAATATAGATATATAGTTTATATTACTAATATAGTATTTCTCATACTAATTAATAACATATATTAATACTATATATATATTATATTCACTTAATTCTATTGTAAAAGTTTCAAAATGCGTTCAACAAGCCTGCTCCGATGTGGTTCATAGCAATAACGAACTATTGAAAGTCGAAAAATTGAAACTAACGAAAGCCAAAGATTCAGACACCATAAAAAAAAATTTATAATACAACTTCGAGAGAGTTACAACTTACAAATGGAATTTCATCAGATTTAACATGAACGCTCAGTTTACCATAATACAAAAAAGAGAAAGAAATCGGTTAAGCTAAAGGAGTTGAAAGAAAACAATTAAAACAAAACAACTAAAACTACGACATTATATGAAACATTTACACTTAAATTAATACTACGGGTAACAAACATATATAATTTAGTCTGAAAATAAAAATTTTTGAAAAGAGACTTTGACTATGAGTTAAAAACTACTTATCTATCACGAAAATGTCCTATATTAAATAAAACATATATAGAAATCGTGTTTTGAATTCAAACAAACTCTTAGCACTTATATTTGCTTAAAATATGTTGTTAATTATTTTATATACGGTATAATTATAGTGCTTCAATATTATTAAGTCTGATCTGGATAACACGATAGATTATTTCATTTCTTTCTTCTCAAATATTACAAATCTTATCCATTAATGTATATTTCTATAGTTGGCAAAATTTTTTGAACGACTGTGTACAAGAAGCTGGTGTTATTTTGCCGAAGCTGCATGTAAAACTCGCACTCGCAAATAATACACGACTGAAATAATAATGAATGCGCAATAGTCGCAAATCCGCCGCACCGCACACTGCACACCTGCACCCATCGCCAGGGTAGAGATTAACCACGAACGCATAAAGATCGCACCACAAAAGTCCAGTTTTTTTGATCGCATTACACTTCAATCTTTTCAAAAATTGCACCCACCAGGTACATTAAATCTGAATATTGTTGATGGGTTGTACGCAACAGACCAATGCTCACAGCACAAACTACGAAGTCTACAGCCACTTACCGTACCTCACACTGCATCCACTTCGCACAATCATAGCAAACTCATGGATGGCATTCGGTATTAACCAGACCTAAACATGTTGGTGAATTGTGCCCTCACCTTTTAGCTATAGAATAGCATCTATGTAATTACAAGGTTTTTTTAATGTTGACTCTTCACGGAGCGTACATTACTAAAATCAGATTGCTTTTTTTGCAGAAATAAATGTCTTTTTCTACTATCTATGAATCAAGTCTTTTAAATGGAGAACTTTGTTTAATATAATTGGAGGAAATCTTGGATTTACCGAGTCCAGAAGAATTGTTCTTAACATAATGTTCAATTTGGTGCTATCAGTCATAATGATACGATCTTTGGTGCAATCAGTAGCTAAATTGTCATCCTTTGGTGCAAATCAAGTACATTAGTGTCTATTGGGTGCATAGTAAATATGTCTCATTGGTGAGGTCCCTCAATTCACGATAGTGTAATTAGTGCCATATATCGTCATTTGGTCAACATCAAGTGCTTTATGTCTTCTTTGGTGCATCAGTACATAATGTTCTTGGTGCCATCAGTACATAATGTCATCTTGGTGCCATCAGTACATAATGTCATCTTGAGTTGGCAATCAGTGCATTTGTCTCTTAGTTGCCATCTGATAAAAATTAATGTATCTTGGTGCATCAGTACATAATGTCATTTGGTGCATCAGTACATTATGTATCTTATGGTGCCATAGATACATAAATGTCCATTTGGTGCCATAGTACATATTCACTCTTTGGTGGCCAATCAGTAATAATGTATAGAGATAGATCTAGTACATAATGATCATTAGCTTTGGTGCAATCAGTGCATTATGCCTTTCACTCTTAGGGTAGAAAATTCAGTACATAATGTCATGCTTGGTGGCAATTCAAGATGCTTTATGTCTCTTGGTGCATCAGTACTATGTCATTTGGTGCCATCAGTTATCACATCTGATTCATCTGGTGCATCATGCTCCTAATGTATCTTTGGTGCCATCAGTGTCTATATGTCACTTGGTGCTCAGTACTATGTATTGGTCGCCATCTGAGTGCATTATGTCTTTTGGTGCCATCAGTAATAATGTCATTTGGTGTCATCATGCATTATGTCATCTGGTGACTATATTTAGTACTTATGTCATTTGAGTGCCATCAGTAATAATGATCAGTTTGGTGCCTATCAGTGATTATGTCTCTTGGTGGCAATCAAGTCGGATTATGTATTTGGGCCATCAGTCATTATGTATATTGGTGACCTATCAGTACTTGTATAATATGGGTGCCATCAGTGCATTAAATGATATTTTTTGGGTGCATTTCAGTGCTTATGTATCTTGGTGATAGTGATTATGTTATATGGTGCATCAGTAATTATGGTCATACTGGTGCGATCAAGTAATCTGTAATCTTGGGTGCTCAGTTAGCATTATGTCATCTTTGGTGCAATCAGTATCTAAGATTATCTTGATGCCATCATTATCCTTTCCTGATAGATATTAAAGATATGATTTTAACACACTGATTAATTATAAAACATCATATTAGAATTTGTCACAAGAAAGGAAAATAGGAGAGACTAATGACTGTAAGAAGAATTAGCAACAACTATTCTTTAGATGGCCTATTATAAATTTATACCAACTGAACTTTTTTTTATTATATATTTTATTAATTTTTATTGTTTGAAGAATATTATCTTTTTTCAAATCCATTTTGCTATACATTTCATATATAAAATACAAATAAGACGATTTTACCATTCACAAATTGACCAATAAAGTTAAGATAAGGATTGAAAAGAAATTTCATGAGGTTCATATTATACTCTATTAAAGTCGAAAAAGAAAAGTAGAATGATTTTACATTATATAATATATTTTATTATTAAATAATATAATATTAATACATATTTTCAAAAAATTTGTAATTATCTAATTTTATAGAAAAATTTAAATAGAATATAAATACTATTTAAAATATATTTAAAATCTAAATATATTAATTATTATATAATAATTTTATTATACAAATCTTGCACTAAAAATATAAACCTGCATCTTAAATTTAGTTAATACCGCAATGTTTTTGGATTATAATTTCTCTTCTTTTTAATGAAGTAGAAACAGATTTTAATTTTTGTTTTTTTATTTTTGATATTCCTATTCAATTTGTTTCCAAGAGATTTGATATCATAATTAATTCTATTTTGATTGTTTAAATTTAATATAAATTTATTGTAGTTTATAAATATATATATTTTAGTTGTCTCCTTATGAAAAAGTGATTTTGTTTTTTTATGACGCAGTTTCAATGTTAAAAAGATGTCACTTTTTTCTTTCCAATTTGGAAGTAACAATAATTTCAATTTAATCTTTTAATTGTAGATTTTAACGTATATAATAATTATAACTATAATCTAATATTTAATATAATATTAATAATTAATTATATATCTATAATTATTATATTAGTATTAATATAATAATATATCATAATTTATTAATAATAAATATTATTATATCTTTTTATCTTATAAATTTATTAATATTAATCTTATGCTCACAATGTGCAATAATAATAACTAATTTATTTATTAAGTTTGTAAGCATACTCATGTTCTATTTTAATGAACCTTAAACTTTGATAATAATTACTATTTATAAGCACTGAGAATAGAACAAGGAATACATAAATAATCAAGTATATTATACTTGGCTAGATGAAGTTTTGCTCATTCTTTAGTTACAATGCTAATTCTTTTATATTAAGAAAAAATTATTTATTTTTTTTGGTTATTTAAGGAATTTTATGAGAAACAAAAGATTCTACACAAGTAATACTTTTTATATTAAGTTTTATATTTTTTACTCTCTCTACAATCATATATATGATATTATATATAATATATTATATATAATATATATATAAGTTTTGTATAGTTAGATATTGGATGAAAATTATATTTGAGGTTGACATATTTCAATTTGAATTTAATAAATACTTTAATATCATTGGTTGAAAAATGTGTTTATCATCTACAAGGGAATTTCCCTTTTATTACGAGAAAGGTACTTGGGAAACAAAAATAAAGATAAATATTGGTTTTAAAATTTTTTAATACTTGTTGAAAATTGAATATAATAGTTTTTTTATTTTTTTTGCTTTTAGATTTTTTTTTTCATTACTTATTTACATTTTATAATTCTAAATTAATTAATTATTTTTATTTATATATTATTGTTTTATCTATTAAAAGATATTAATATCTAGACTTTACCCTTAATCCTTTTTAATATTTATATATATATATTATATACTATATATAATATAATACTATATAATACTAGTATTATTATATATTTATTATTTAACTCTTTTGCTGCAATAATGAAATAAAAAAAGGCGTTGTTTGAGTTTTTGTTACGAAGAAATTTGAAATGGTTTATTTTTACAGTTTTCAATCCATAGTTATAATCTCATACAGGAGAGAGTTAGTGTCGCTATGACTGTCCAATATTTGGCATTACAATTTGAAACTTCAAATGACTTTACTGAAAAAACTATTTTATAACGTTTTTGCAGCAAATGAGTGACTCTCTCTCTCTCTCTCTTCTCTCTCTCTCGTCTCTCTCTCTCATCTCTCTTCTCTCTCTCTATCTCTCTCCTTCTTCTCTCTCTCTTCTCTCCTCTCTCCTCTCTCTCTCTGCTCCTCTCTCTCAACAATTATTCTTTTTAAAATAGGTTTATATATGCTATATAATATATATTGTTATATATATATAATATATATATTTATTATTATATAACATATATATATATATTAATATATATATAAATAATATATATTATATAATGTTTATATTTAAGTTAATGACTTTGAGACTGGGTAAACGCGGTGTTTGATACAAAAATGCTGATTAGAATTGCAAATATTTATATATATATATATATATAATAATATTATATATATAATTAAATATATTCATATATATATTATATTATTATATTTATTTTATATATATATTTATATTATATATATATAATATATTTATTATATATAATATTATATATATATATATATATATATATATATATATAGTATATTATAATATTATATTACTATATATATATTATATATATATATTTATATATATATATTATATATATACATATATATATAGTTATATATATATTATATATATATATATATATATATATATATATATATTATAATATATTATATATATATATATCTATATTATATATTATTATATATTTAATATATATTTAGGCGTAGGCAGGATTTCATTTAGGGGGCAAAGGGTATGAGTGTTATATATTATATTATATTATATATATATATATATTTATATATATATATTATTTAGATATAATATATATCTATATTATCTTATTAGTTATATATATATAAGTTTATATATTAATGATATATATAGTATATAATTAATATTATAATATATATATATATATATTTATATATATATATATATAATTATATATATTATATATAAGTATAATATATATATATTATAGATAATATAAAGTTTCATATATATATATATATATTAACATGTATTATCTTCATTTAATATTATATTAATCTATATTTTATTCTAATATATTATGATATATATTATTATATAATAACTAATATACTATATATATATTATATATATATATGCGTCTGTGTGTGTGTGTATGTTTGTATCGCAGGATTTGACTTAGGGGTGGCAAGGTTGAGTGATTTATGTCCTTGCTCATATAGTCCGAAAATTTTAACATTGTATTGAAGTACTAATAATATTTCTACTATGGTATATCCTACATATATTTTTTATGCTAATTTTGTCTTAATCCATTCTCACAAGCTTTGTTTTATTACCTTTTTATGTTTTTTTCAAGAATGGATTGCAACATATATACCTGATTTTCCAGTACTGCTCCTAATTCCTAATTATACATAATCATAAATTTGCAAGAATATTCTACTGTTTAAGGGAGCTTAAAAGCGAGTTTTATTATATTTCATTCTATTTTTTTGCTATACGGATCTTTACAATACATATTTATGGAACACAGGAATATATATTTATATTTATATATATTATATATATTATATATATATTATATATATTTTATTTATTATATATATATATATTATATTTTATTTTTTTTTTTTTTTTATTATCATATAATTTATAGTATATATCTTATATATATTTATTTATATATGATATATATATATATATATTATATATATATATATAGTATATATTATATCATATATATATCTATATATTAATATATATATAACTACTATTTATATATAATACTATATATTATATATATATGATTGAAGGTTAAACTAACAGTTGGAAAGCGGAAATTCCATTTTCAGCCGGAGATGGAATTTTAAACTTTGCTCTTGTTCAAAGATCCTTCTCGGGTGCTAAATATATTAGGGTATATATATATATATATAATATATTATATATATATATTATATATATGATATATATATATATAATATATCATTAATATATATATTTATTATATATACTATATATATATATCGATATATATATATATATATAAATATATAATATATATCTATTATATATATTCTATATTATATTATATATGTATATAATATATATATAATTTATATTATATATATATTTCATTATACTATATATTGTATATATATATATATATATATATATATATATATTATATTTATATATTTAAGATTCAAGAATGAGAAAAAACGAGAGTCGTGCATGAATAAGGAATATACAGGGTTGGTGTTTCGTAAGCTGATGGCATGAAGTGCAAAGTGAATGTGTGTGGGTTTGATGGTGTTAAAAGAAACAGGTATTTTGGGGATGAGGTCATTAGTAAGAAGGAAGTAATGGATAGAGTGAGAATGTTTGAAGAATGGAAAACCTGCAAGTATAGATGAAATTGCTAGTGAAATGATCAAAAACGAAGGCGAGATGGTGATTGATTGGATTTTAGGAAGTTGTGTAACAAAACGCTTATGGAGGGTAATAGTTAAGAGGGAATCGGAGTTAGAGCAGTAATAGTACCCTTATATAAGGGTTAAGGGAGATAAGAGTAACTAGAAGATTATAGAGGTATTAGTTTATTGGGCGTTGTAGGGAAGGTGAACATGCTCGTATTTCGGTCGAAAGAGTGCGTCGAGTGGCTGTAAGACTGATTGGTGAAGAACAAGGTGCGTTTAGAGTATGTGGGGATCAAATCCTTACTTTGAAACAAATGAATGAGAAAATGAAATAGAAGAAGAATAAATTGTACTTAGGTTTTATGGATTTATAACAGGCGTATGATAGGATTAATAGGGAAGCTCTATGGCAGGTGTTTAGTGATATATGGTGTTGGTGGGTAAGCTTCTTTTCTGAATGGAATCAAAATCATGGTATGACGATAGTGCAAGCGTGGTGGAAAGAATTGGGTTGAGAAGTGATATGTTTAACTATTAATGGCGGGAGGTGAGGTAGGCGCATGTGTTATGTTTCTTTCTTCGTTTTCAATTTGAATATGGATGGGGTTATTGAAAAATGAGGGGGGGGGTGGAAGGGGATGTTGTTAGAATGGATGGAGAATGGAAAGAATGGAGGGTGCCCGCTACCTATCATATGCGATGATTTGGTTTTGAATGATCTGAAAAGAGTTTGAGAGACTTCGTAAAGAGATTTGGCTGAATGTGTAAAAGGAAAGGTCTGTCTCAGAACCAAAGGTGAAGCTTATGGTTCTGTGAGGTGAAGGACGTCCGGGTGTCGTTTAATGTCTGTGGTGAAGCAGCTGAGCAAGTGGTCGTGAGTTTAAATATTTCCACCTATCTATGTTGGAGTGAAAAGGAACCGTGATGCAAGAGTGAAGTAGGAAAGTTGTGAATGGCAGGAAGGTGGCTTGGTGCGCTTAAATCGTTGGTGGGATGTAAAGGCGACTAAGTCCTTGAAGTGCGGCTAGGGTTTACATGGATATGTTGTTCTGTGTTTAATGAAAGTGTAGTGAGACTAATGGTCTGGAATAAGAGGCTAGATCTAAGGTTACAATGTGTTACAGATGGAAAATCTTAGAGGGGGTGTGTTGAGTATGAGATAAATTGATAAGAACATGAGGAATTGAAGCGTATTAAGTTGTGTGGTGTGAAGAAGGGGGTAAATGGCAGAATAAATGAAAAGTACGTTGATGGTTTGGTTCATCGAGTGGGAAAGGATGGATGAATAAGTCGTGTTGGTTGTAGGTGGATGTATATGATGGTAAGGTGGTGTGGGAATGAGGCTGGAAGACGAAGAAAACGTGGATGAGAAAGTAAAGGAATGTCTATATGAGAAGAATGTGAGTTTGCAGAGGGGAGAAGAAACGGTACATAATATGAAAAGTGAATGGCGGGGTTTTGCTGAGGGGGTATGGTTGTGGGCCACCTGGCCAAGAGAATGAACCCAACACTGACGAGATGACACAGTGGGTGAGGTTCCGTCGCGGTCCAGTGAAGTTCTAGGGTGGATTTTCTGATGCGGACGCGTTTCTCACTTAATCAGGGTATAAGTTCGGGCGATAAGGCTGCGGCTTTTCTTTTCGACATTTTGTTCATATTCTTGCTCTATCTTTTCTGTTTTCGGTACAATATATCCGTTAAAATTGGGGAGAGATCGGTAAGAATATATATTATATATTATATAGTATCTATATATATAATATATATTATAATATATAGTATATATAGATAGTATATATTATTTTATTATATATATAATATATATATAATAGGTATTATATAATATATTAATTTTTTATATATATATATATATATATATATAATATATTATATATACTATAGTATATATATTTATAGTATATATTATATATATATATTAGTAATATATACTATATATAATATATATATAGTTATATGATTAGTATATTTATATATATATATATATAGTACTATTATATATTTAAATATATATATATAAGGTATAATTATTTATTATAATTTGATATATAGTATATATATTATATATTATATATATATATATATATATATATGCGTGTGTGTGTGAGTGTAACACTTAAATTTATACTTTCTGGATTGAATTAGTATGATGTTTAAGTGTATGCATGCTCAAAACCAAAGCTTTGAAGACTGGTATAAAAGTTGACAATGCTAATCGTAGGCAGTCGGCAGTATTTTCGTCAGTTAAAGTTGACCTTTGTTTAGTTTTCATTAAATTTGAATATAAAAATAATGATTCACACAGATATGTGGATCCAAAGCAAGAATTTAAACATTCGCAAAATTTTCTTAAATTAGGGTATTTTCCCTTACAAACAAGGTTCCAAAAATCACTTTCTGAAGACTTAATTAACTTTTAAAAATATGTCAGATCGTAAGCTTATTGCTTCATCTTCCACTGTAACTTTATCCAATTTAAACAACTCAGCAGATTTACTTGAAATGAATTGTTGCTATGTTCGCTCGTTGAATGGAAAATGATAAACTGAATCAACTATTCGAATTTGGAGAAGTCATTAAATCTGATTTCAAAGGCATGAAGAACATCACGGATGTCTGCAACACATTTTTCAGAGTTGAAAAGGAATGTGCGATGTTTTTGTTAGTGATCTTGAATATTTGAAAATCTATCAGATTGCTTGTCTTCCAAATCCCTGATCATGGGCCAGTCTGCTTGTTCTTGCAGAGTAGCAACGCTACTCACCATATTAACAATTGTTTAATATTTTTCGCTGTAATTCTAAGTTCAGTGAACTTAGTGTTCCCGTAAAATCTGTCTAAATGCCAAATTACAAAGTCATTCAGGATTTCGCAATTGATGATAATTTCATTTCTTTAATCAAGAAAACTAATGACATCCCTTAAAAAGTCGCTATACCCTTTGCATAAAATTTTGTTCGGACTAGCACCTAACGAGTCCTGTGTGCAGAAGCTAAAGCTTCTTTGCTCAACTTTTTCTGCCAGGTGAATATTTTTATTTCTAATTAAGGATACTCAATAATCACAATCATTAGCAACTATCTAGAACGTTACTAACATAGTCTTTCATTTGTTTGGAAATATCCTGGGAATTCGTTCTCAATCGCGTCCTCACCAACATCCCATAATATCTCTTTCAAAATCAAAATGTGGATGCATAATATGAAATTTTAATGACGTGCGGCATCCTATATGTATAACATTCAATTAGACTTTCTTCAAACTTTACGCAATTGATTTCTATATAGTTTCCAGGAAATCCTTGAAACACATTGCGGAATGCCACCAAATATTTTCCTCATTTCTGCTCAATCTTTTCCTTCCAACTTCAAAGGAACTTTATCATGGTGACAATTTGGGTTTTCAAATAAATTAATTAAGAATAGAATTTGATCATTTTAATAGCATATGATATCTATAGGTAATAATATTTAAGGCTGGATTTCTTTAGAATCGTTTCTACTAAGTATATCATCCTTAATAGAATCTAAAACACATTTAAAAATTGCTCACTATATAATTTGAGTATTGAATTTGATTACTAGCTCTGTAATATATAGTTTCCTACCTGGTGAGGGGAAGAGGGGGTTCGGGGCACATTGCCCCTTCAGGTAAGTGGGAATAATATAAAAATAGTGATGACCTTATATGTTTATTTGTGCCAGATTACAGACATTAAAGGGGAGGGGTTATATTTAATAAGAAAAACTGAAAAAAAGATCCATCAAGTAACATGATTAGATAGATGAATGTAATCCGTTCAATTACTTTGAGTAATAAATTAAGTGAATATAAAAAAGTTACGTTTGGAAAACTAGAAAAAATCTTGGAATTTTCAAATCTCCAAGTTCTTCAAATTGCCTAGTACTTCGTTTGAATACTCGTAGTCTTCAATCATTATGCTTGAACAAGATCTAACTAAAGATCGTTTCAAGAGTGTTTCTTGTTGTTTAAGGTGATTATACAAGAACAGTCAATTATAATATTTATAATAATTCTCTATTATTACTATTTATTTCTTTTCGTATATTTTCGAATAATAATTTATATACGTATGAATTATTGATTTATTATATAAGTTGAATATTATAGTAAATTATTGAAGTTTATATAATAGCTTTATTTACGTTCTTATGAGAATAGTTATATGTATCACAATATTGATCATTTCAGTATACTAATAGAGGTTATATGTTATTCCTCCTTTCATTAAAACTATAATTATTATAATATCTTCACAGGGGATTTTCAGCGCACATATTGTGAACACTCAGTTGTACTCTATTCCACTTACCTGGGTTTATATATCGGGGAATTCTTATTATCATTGACCGACGAAAATATCATGATTAGCAATCATATATGGTTGCATTAAAAACCATATAATAGATCATTTTAACAATATTACCTATTTTTATAACGAAGGTATAATATTATCCCATTTCTCAACATCTGGATGTCACAAAAATTCTTTTTTGTTGGTCATCCCCTCCTGGATGTGGTTGCACGCTCAATATTTCTAAAATACCAGTAACTGAATATAAGAAAGACTAGCTACAAACATTTCGATTTCGGATTGAGACAATATGGTGAGATAATATATAACTGCCCAAGTCTGTTCTAACTTTCGAATATATATAATATCTCGGCACGAGAATCCTACAATCTCCGTAGAGCTGAAAGCACATCTAATTTTGGCTCTCCTATGAAAATTAATAAATTTTGAAAAAACGTCAACCTCCCTGAAAAAAAGAATATCAATACTGGTTTGTGAATTCTCGCTGTCTATTGTCTCTCGTGCTTTAATAACAAAAGAGGAATTCATGTTGATTTGATTTATATAATTAATAAGGGAACGAACCCATGTAACTGCTCTTATAGAAAAATCGTTTCTCACTCATTCAACAATAGCATTATTAGAGCGAATTATCGACTCTAAAAGCAATCATTTATAAGTCTCTTTCATAAGATGGTCTGAGATTGTGGGTCTATATACTTTGAGGCAAGCTCTATGGATTTAATTAGGATCGTCGGAACACACTTTACCTTTTTGGTCCACATCATTTTTAGCGCTTCTATATACAGCTGTCTTTTACTTTAACTATTTTATGGACATAGGGCATCAGACATTATTTGCACTCTTGAGCTTTTGTCGTGTCATAGCTATTTAGCTATCTCCCACTTAGGTCTCCTCAGTGAGGCAGAAGAGTGGAGGGACTGAATTAGGAGGTGGACGACACATGAGTGGATAGTCTTAATTTAGTACCTCTTACGGCCATCCATCTGTATCTGAGCGGCAGACTGTCTAATAATACAGGAACTCTTCACTTAAACACATCACTTTAACGACATTCGATTTGGACGCGAAAAACAGAGTGTGTATTTTGGTGTCAAGCGGCGCAAAGGGTTCTCTAAATGTCACAAATCGCAACTGATCCCACTGATTATTATTATAAGACATGAGAGTGTGAGTTATACTTTCTGTGGTGTGAGGCTTGAGTCATGCTATGCATTTTAATTTGGTCTGAGTTCAGATCCTGAGTGATGTGAGATGCACACACAAAGTATAGTGACGCAAACAACTATAATATGACAGATGGACTCGTAGGTGATATAGTTCTGCAATCAACTATCACTTGGTGTTTTATCGGTATTGTATTTTAATGCTCATAATTTAAATAACTAAAATAATGAAAATATGTAAAATAAACAAATAAATTTCAGTTCTCTGGAGGTTCATAATTGAAATTACAGTGCAGCAGATTTACAAACGTTCCAAATGTCGTGTAAAATTAGCGACTATTTATCTAGTGAAGATGGAGTGAGCCTATTATATGAAACGTTACTCTAAATTGACGTTACTTATAATATAAAATAAATAAACGTGTATGACTATCAATATCCAATATCACGTTAATAAAGTATTTTCTGCCCTATGTTTTAACCAAAATAGTTTATATTAATGTGTATGGTATAGTAACCATATCACTTAAAAAGTATTATGCCTAATAGTGATGCATAATATTCATGAAACTAACTCTGTGTAATAATCATATATTCATATATATATATTAATATATAATTAGTATAATATATTATATATATATAATTATATTAATATATTATATAATATATATTATAAATATAATTAATATATAATATTTATTTTAATATTATTATTATAATTTATCATAATATAATAATTTAAATATAATATATTTAATTATATAATATATATATAATATATATATATATTTATATATATTAATAATAATATATTAATATAATAATATAATAAATATATTAAATAAAATATATATATATATATATATATATTAATATATATATATATATATATTATATATAATATATAGTATTATATATATTATAATATATATTTATATATATATTATTATAATTATATATATAATATTAATTATATATATAATATATATAATATATATATATATTATCATATATTATATATGTTATATATATTATTATATATATATAATTATAAATATATATATATATATATATATATATAATATATATATATAATATTATAATATATATTATATTATATATATATATATATTAATATACTATATATAGTTATATAATATCATGAGGTTTGGTATCATAGTACAATTATGATTTTGTCTAAAGTACAATTTACAAGTACTCTAAGAATTGTATATAAATGATATACGTTATATACTTAGAATTTTGGTTTAAGTACAATCATATACATTATTTGTGGGTATCTAAGTGCACTGAGTACACAGGTGATCCAGAAGTTACTGGTTACTCACTCGAATAAACTTGACAAATAAATAGTGTCATTTACAATAAAATGACAAAACAGAACAAAGGTATTAAATTGTATATAATTTGTTTCTCACTTTTTTCAGGATACTAAAATGAAATGGTCTAAATAATTCTATAGAACTATTTATCATAAAGTTTCTATGAAGTAGATTTTTAATGTTGTAGAGGGAAAGATGTTAATAGTATATATATAACCTCTATCATGATATTATCATTAATTTGTTGCTAGTCTTATACCAAAATTATACAATTATATCATTCAAAATATATTTTAATTTATTGAATAAGAAATTTATTAATAAAAATAGAAATCATTAAATATATATAATATATAAATATAATAAATCACATCAACACTTTTAACATTATTCATCAGCCAATACTATAAAGTCCTGGCAGCAAAGACCGCAGAATTGTGCTCTAAGGTGCGAAACATATTCCGAAAATCATAGATTAGTAGAAGAATTGCAGAGCAGCAAAGAGTCCCATCCCTTAACGGCCCCTTTATTACCATAGTGAGAACTCGTCGCAGTCAGAAAATCCACCCTAGAGTTTCACGGAGGGGAAGGGTGATTAACTCAACTATGACCATTACAATCTCTGTTTATGGCACTTTTCTCCATTGACAGATCCAATTCTTAACATTACACTTAAAGCCTTTGCTTTTCTGCTCATTCCACTTTTCTTCTGTCTCCCATCGTTCGTTCCCAACAACACTTACCACTTTACATCGTCTTAAGCGACGTACCTGTCTCCATCTCCTTCTCATGACCAACCAATCTCAACGTACTTTGCATTATTCTCTCATTTAACCCAATCTCCACACCAAACAACTTCTAATACGTTCTTCCTCATTTATCATTCTTTTCACACCTAACACGCCACTAAAATTTGTCCTTCTGAACACATTGTAATTTAGATCTATACTCTTATTCCAGACCATAGTCCACTACTATACATTAAACACGGGTTCAACATACCTTCATTTAACCTAGGCGCACCAACACTTAGTCCTTTACTCACCAACGTTTAACTGCACAGCCACTTAGTGCATTCACAATTTTCCTGACTAACCTGCATCATCCGTTCCCTTTTCATTCAAATATATCCTAAATATTTAAATTCAGACACTTTTTCAGCTGCTCACCCATCTAACATATAACTTCACACTGAGGACTGTCTCACTAACAACCATAACCTTAATCTTATTATGTTCTTCAAACCCTTCTTTACACACCCTACCAAATCTTTCTATTAGTCCTCTCAAACTCTCTTCAGATTCGCGCCACAAAAACCAATCATCTTCATATAATAGTGTGAATCCTCCACTCTCAAAATCTATTTCTCCATCATTCTAACTCTATCCCTTTGTCACCCCTACCTCTAAATTCTTTCATAAACCTCATCCATATACAAATTGGATTGCCAAGGACATACCACATTCCAGTCTCACTCCGCTATTAATATAAAATCAATCACTTTCGCCATTTATTCTTACCACGCTTCACTCATCGTCATAACATATTTCGATTCTATTCAGAGCTTACCAACCAACACCATTATCACTAAACACTGCCATAGATTCCTCATATCCTAATATACGCCTGTTTGTGCAGAATCCATAAATCCTAATACAATTTATTCTTCTCCTTCCTCATTATCCCAATCATTTGTTTCAATGTACAATTTGATCACAAATCTCTAGCCACTTCCTAAACGCACCTTATTCTTTCCCAAATTAGTTTTTCACTCATTCGACGCACTCTTTTTCGACCAAAATATCAACATATATATTTATATATCTTCCCTACACACTCAACTAAACTATATTCCTATAATACTTACAAGTTACCTTTTTCCTCTTTACCCTTATATACAGGTACTAATATTGACCTCCAATCCCTCGGAACTAATACCCTTCATAACGTTTTGTATATACAACTTCCAAATCCAATGAATCACCATACTCGCCTATATATATATATATATATAATTTATATATATATATATATATAATATATATTAATAATATACTATTATATATATATTATATATTTATATAAATATATAATATAATATATATATCTTATATTATATATATATATATTATATATATATATATATAATTATATATAAACTGTTAAAAAAGATTTCTTATAATGCGAAAAGATATTATTGATTAAAAAGCTTTTACTGTTTTAATTAACTCAAAATCTTTTATCAATTCAAAATTAATATTTTAACCGTGAAGAGGACGCACAAATTTTCATTTCCGTTTTCCTAACATTTTATAAATAATCAGAAAGGATATCTTTATCAACATAGCTGAGGAATACAATTTATTAGCTTGTTCTTTTTTTTAAAAACAAGATTTTGTTTTCATTATAAGATATGCAAAAACTGAAATTTGGCCAAAGATGAATGGATATTTATTTCACTGATGTCGGATTATAGGAAGATATTTCTTCGCATTTTTATTGGGCGACAGGGCTAGCCCCGGTCCTTTCCTTTTGCTTGTATTACTCTTGGGCCAGCGTTTGAATCTTATGAGCCTAGAAGCAAGATCATCTGGAGAGCTCTTGGAGAACGAGTTTTGAGGCCTAATAAGGAAGAGATGTTGTTCTACTACTGAAAGGGCGAAACTACTGAGAGTGTTAACTCGAAGGACTGGGCGTCGGAGACCTTGCACAAGATGTTTTCTAGAGTGATCTAGGGTTAAGCTTTTCGGGCCATAAGAGAAGATGCTGGTCCAACTGACTGGGCGAACTGGGAGTTGTTATAGATTTATATATATATATATAAATATATATATAATATATATATTATATATATATATTATATATATATTATATATATATATATATATATATATATAATATATATATTATATAATATTAAACTATATATATTATATTATAATATATATAATATATATATATATATTATATATATGATATATATATATATATATATAATATATATATAGGCCAATATAATATAGTTTTGTGAGGTGAATCTGAAGAGAGTTGGAGGATCTGGTGAAAGATTTGGAGAGTGTGTAAAAGGATGGTTTGAAAGTAAACGTAGATAATGGTAGGTTATGGTTATGAATGAGGACAGTCCTCGGTGGTGAAGTTAATTGCTAGATGGTGAGCAGGCTGGAAAGTGAGGCTGAGTTTAAATATTAAGATATTGTTGGACGAAAGGGAACGGATGATGCCAAGTGAGTTGGTAAGTTGTGAATTGCAGGGAGGAGGCTGGTCAATTACGGGCGAGTCCATGTTACGTGGCGCAGTCGCGAGTGCGCTAGTGGCCTGGGTGATGGCAAGTTGTTTACCTGTGTTAATGTATATAGTAGTAAGACTATGGTCTGGAATAAGAGGTATAGATGCTAAAGTACATGTGTTCCAGATGGACAATCTTAGGGGCGGTGTTAGGTGTGAGAAGAATTGAAATGAGGAATGAACGTAACAGAATTGTATGGTATGAAAAAAGGATAAAATAAAGTATGTTTAGATGGTTAGGTCATGTGGGAAAGAAATGGATGATAGTCCGGTTGGTTAACGCGGATGTAATAGTGTGAGTGTGTTGGAATCCGACTGGCTGGGAGACCGCAGAAAAGTGGATTGAGTCAGCAAAAGAACTGTCTGGAGGAGTGAAATGTGAGTTTTCGGAGAGGCGAGAAAAAAGCTGCATAATAGGAGTAAAGTGGGCAGGGTTTTGTGAGGTGCTATGGTTGTGGCCACCTGGGCCAAGGGATGAACCACATATTGATCTATCATAGTGAGGGTCCGTCGCGGTCCCGCGAAGCTCTAGGAGGTGATTTTTTTGTGGCGGCGAGTTCCCACTAATAGGTATAAAAAGGGAGGTAAGGCTGGGTTCTTTTCGATTGTCATATTTCTTGCTACCTACTATTCTTCTGTTTCTGGTACATGTTTACGACGCACCTTACCCCCAGTCTTGGGGAAAAAGGTGGTTGATGATGATGATGATGATGATGATGATATATATGATTATATAATATATAATATATATATTATATTATAATTTATTATAATATATATATTATATATATATATATTATATATTATATAATATTTATATATATATATATTATATTATATTATATTTATATATAATATAATATTATTATATATTATATTATATAATTATATATAATGATATATATATATAAATATTATATAATTATATATATATATATATTATATATATATATGGATATATATATATATATATAATATTAATATATATATACTATATATATATATATATGATATATATATATATTATATAATAGTATATATATATTATATATACTTAGACCTCATTTATAAAAAATAATAATATCAATACGTAGGAAATTGATAAAAAGAAAATAAAAATATTGGCAAGTTAAAAATTGTCAAAAGTACTTGCAAGTACCAAGCACAAGTACCAAGTACAAAAGGCTCAAAGATAGTACAAGTACAGAGTACAGTGGTTTTAGAAATACAAGTACAAGCTACTACAAAAATGTACTTAAGTACAAGTAAAAGTACTTGTACTTTACTATATATATATATTACTATATAATATATATATATAATATATATATATATATATATAATATATATATTATTATATATATATAATATTATATATATATATAATATATATATATATTATATATATATATATATATATAATATAATTATAAATAATTATATTTTTAAATATAAAATTATATATATATTATAATATATTATAATATATATATATATTATATATATAATAATATAAATAATATATAGCTCACCTTTGCTTCCCCCCTAATGTGAAAATCCTGCCTATGCCATTCCCATAAATATAATATATATACTATAAAATAATATTTATATATATATATATATATATATATATATATATTAGTATATATATATATATTATATATATATTATTATATTATATATAATATATATATATATATATATATATATATATATGGAAATATATATAAAATATATATTATATATATAATATATATATATATATATATAAGCTATATATATATATAATCTATATATATTATATATATATATTTATATATATAATTATATAATATATATACTAATATTATATATATATATTAATATATATATATTATATATATATATATTTGGAAATGAAAAACTTAATTGAATTTTTATTATAAAAGACGTACATTTTTTTATTTTTGACATTTGTTGTAAATTAAATTTTAAATTGTTTTTTTTTTTTAAATTTTTCCTTATATTAAAAAAAGAAAACCTTTTTCCAGCGATATTTTAACATTTTCTATGGTATTTTTTCTTCCTGAGTTCGAATACGCTAATATTTTTCTTGAGAAACCAGTAGTTCATCCCCTACCGCCCAAATAAACATTTGGCTTAAATGATGCAGATATATATGACCTTTATTATATATACTATATATATTATATATATTATATATTATTATATATATATATATTAATATATATAATAATATAATAATATATATATATATATATATATATATATATAAATATATATATTGACATATACATTATATATATATAATATATATAGAATAATATAATATATATATAATAATATATATATTATAATATATATATATATTATATATTTATTTATATACACACTATATATATATATATATTATAATATAATATATATATATTATATATATATTATAATGGAGGTGTTAGTGATATATGGTGTTGGTGTAGGCTTCTGAATGGAATCAAAAGTTATGTATGACGATAGTGAAAGCGTGTGTACAGTAGTAATGTGTCAATGGTGATTGGTTTAGAATTAATAGCGGAGTAAGACAGGGTTCGTGTTATGTCTCCTTGGTTATTCAATTCTTATATTGGGGGTTATGAAAGAATTAGAGGCTGGGGAGGGGCAGGAAATGGTGTTAGAATGGTGGAGAAGGAATAGTGGGGTGCCCTACCTATTATTTGCGGATGAATTTGGTTTTGTGTGGGCAATCTGAAGAGAGTTTGGAGAGGATTGGTAGAGCAGATTTGGCAGGGTGTGTAAAACGGAGGGGCTTGAAAGTAAACGTGGATAAGAGTAAGGTTAGGTTGTGAGTGAGGACAGTCCGGTGTGAAGTTAGTTTAGATGGTGAGCAGCACAAGTGTCCCTGAGTTTAAATATTTAGGCGGTATCTGTTGGATGAGAAGGGAACGGATGATGCAGAGTAATATAGGAAAGTTGTGAATGGCAGGAAGGTGGCTGGTGCAATTAATCGTTGGTGAATCAAGGGACTAATCTTGCAGTGTGCATAGGGTCTTACATAGGGTATGTTTGTTACCTTTGTTTATTGAATAGTAGTGAGACTGTGGTCTGGAATAAGAAGCATAGATCTAAAGTTCGAATGTGTTCAAGATGGACATCTTATGGGTGTGTCTAGGTGTGAGAATTGAGTAAAGAAGAGGAATGAACGTATTAGAGAGTGGTGTGGTGTGAGAAAGGGGTAAAATGAGGAATAACAGAAAGGTGTAAATGAGAGAATGGTTTGGTCATGTGGAAAGGATGAGTGATAGTCGGTTTGTTAAGCGGATGTATATAGTGGGAGTGTTGGGGAACGCCGACTGGGAGACCGAAGAGGAAGTGGATTGAGTCGGTCAACGAATGTCTGAAGGAGAGAAATGTGATTGGCAGAGGCGAGAATAAAAGGTGCATAATAGGAGAGAGAATGGAGGGGTTTTGTATGGGGGCATTGGTTGTGGCCCACTGGGCCAGGGGATTGAACCCTTTACATTGACGATTTAGCCATCAGGTGAGGGTCCGCGCAGTCCCATGAGCTTCTAAGGGTGGATTTTCTTGTCTGTGCAGCTCTCCGCTATTAATGGTACAGAGGGGGGCGGTAAGGCGGGCTGTCTCTTCGACGTTTGTCATATTCTCCTACTGTTTTCCTTTTCCGATGCTTGTAACATGCACCTGTACCCCTCAACTCTTGAGGGGCAAAGAGAAGGTGACAAAGAAAGAAAGAAAGAAAATATATATATATATATATTTTATATATATATATATATTATATATATATATTAATTAAATATATATATATATATATATATATATTATATATATAGTATATACTGATATATATATCTAAATATATATATATATATATTATATATATAGTTATATATATTATATATATATATATAATATATAGTATATATATATATATATATTATATATAGTATATTATATATAGTATAATATTATATAAATATATATATCTTTATATAGTGTTATATATATATATATAAGTAGTAGGAGGGGCTATTCGTTCGTGCTGACCAAATGACCCGGCGCGATGAGTCTGCCAGCCAGTAACCACTACCTTTGAGGCTTTTTTGGCACCGTAATTTTTGGAATACTCAGCTACCTTCATGGAAGTTTTATTTAGATTTTATTTATTTTTTTTTTTTAATTTTTTAGATTTTATTTATTTTATTCATTTTTTTTTATAGTTTTTATTTATTTACTTTTTTTTTTTTTTTTTTTTTTCGCGGATTTCACCCCCCCTCTTATGGGTGGGGGGGCGTTTCGGAGTTCACCAACACGCGTTTTCGCTTAACCGCAAGGCCCCGCCGAACACGCGCCGAACCGCGCCGAACCTTGGACGGCTGAGGCAAGCACCGGCAAACGCAAACCGACACTGCCCAAGCCGGAGACGTTTTTTTTTCTGCTGTCTCGCATCCTCGTTTTTCTATAACTCATGAATGTATTTTAATATCCACGAATGCATCAATAGACACATACACTCACCTTATAACACACAAGACCCCATCATCCCAGTCCTTCCCTCCTACCCCGTTCCATTCACCGTATCTCTATACCATTCCATTCAACAGTACTGGCTTTTACTGTCTGTGCCTTTCTCCAAGAAGGTTTCCTAATCCCTAAAGCACTAATTTCATTGAATCTATTTCAAATTGCTTTTTCACTAAATATATATATATTATTATTATAGTATATATATATATATATATATAATATATATATTATAATATATTATAATATTTATATATATATATATATTATATATATATATATATATATAATAATATATATATACGTTATTTTTCTTGTTCTCTTCTGGAAGGTTTCACAGGTATCCTGAACCCCTTGGGCACATCTTTTTTAAGGAATGGTCGCCACAGGTTATTTTATACTACTATGTAGTCATTTGTATATGCACAGGACGTTTGCGCTGCAATGTAATATGCATTATCTCCACGAGCGCATAACATCTTCTATCTTCTGAAGCGAATCATCCCACCCCACAAGAATGAACAAAGGAATTGTGGGAATTTAAAAAAAGTGACTCTCCATGTCACTGACAGAACTGGAACTCGACCCGTAGCCTCTTAAGGAAGTGTCTAAGGACTTAACTAATGGGGCTCCGTCTGAATGCCCTTTAATATATAAACAAATGTTACTTATATATAAATCATTTTTAGGCATACAAAAATTTTGGAAATAGCTATTTCCATATTAAAAGTTTAGAAAAAGCGCATCTCGATTTTACAATTACTCTTTCTTTACCTTAATATATATATATTATATAATATTATATGATATACTATATAATAATTATATATATATATATATATATATATATATATATTAATATATTTATATATATATATATATATTAATATTATATAATATATATTATATTAATATATATACAACGAGAGAGAGAGGATAAAAACCACTATCTACCATACCCACACACATACAATATAAACATACTTACACACTCACACATACACAAAAGGTACACATTCACAGACACACACACACCGTTACGCTACTTATACACATACAACACCACACACCCCCGCTAGGATAATTATAACACACACACACCATACAGCCCACCCATAGACACTTACACTCACATCTGCACCTAACACAACACACAGTCCCTACACACATACACGCAACCACCCTATATACAACACACGCCACCTTACGACCCTGCCATGGATACATACACCAACCCTAGCTCACACCTACTCCCACAGTCTACACAACACTATGACACTTATGCACACAACGCCACAACCGCTAGGCTATTTATACACACTACCCACAACAAGATAGGGAAGCTTTATAAATACAACACATACACCTCCCATAGGCCTTAGCTCAACGACCATATAGTCCTAACACAGGCAGCCCCAAAGCATACCTAGGCACAACATCACCTTGATACACTATACCAACCGTAGCTACACGTACCTACACGAATACACACACATATATATTAAATATGATATATACACCTTTTACTTAAAATAAAAATAGTCATGTATCAGGGAACGGTATCCAGAGGATGCGTTTGGGGGTAAAGCTCCATTCAGCGACTAATTCACAAATTGATGAGGTCGGAGGTACTGAGTTGGCCATGTAGGTCACTTAAACACGCAGGAAAAGCTGAATCATCTAGAACATTATAAAAATTAGAAGATCTATTTAAGAAGTTATGACAATATAAATAATGAAAAAGAATAGGAATGAGAAAGGGAAGAAAAAAAAATCCAGAGTGTCTGAATATATATATGCATTTTATTTTACTACAACTGTATCGAAATTTTATAAAAAATTAACATTACATACTTAAAGCAGTAAATCATGTAAATCAATAGAGGTGTTACCTAACACGGAGAGGGGATTAGTATGCTTTTGTTTTACTGCTTACTGTCTTTAACTCATGTTTTACTGCTTAACTCATGTTTTACCTTTTTTAACTTATATGTTTTACTCTTTACTCACATATTTATTAACATTAACATTATCTTAAAGCAGTAAATCAGTAAATCAATAGAGTGCGAACCTAACACCTAGGGGGATTAGTATCTTTTGTTATATATACTCCTAAATTAGACTAAAGTAGTATTATTTCAGCACATTTACAGAGATGAGGTGTCAGTTTCGCTATCTGTACCAGGAGTGAGGGTAGTTGTGTTTTCTCGTGATGGATTGTCATGTACATAGATAAATAATAATAATGAAAGGAAAATACAATAAATTTAAAAAACTGTTGAAATATTTTTTAGTTAACATAGAGTGAATAATAATAAATGTAAGTGAATAATATTGTTATTTTAATATAAAACTTAGAATGAATTTAATAAAATACATGTTTTATGTAGCAGAGAAGAACTTATTTGGTTATTTTATACTTATACATGGCTAAAGATGATTTAAAGCAGTAAGTTCAATAGAAAACGTGCTAGCTTAGTGTGAGGTGCAGGTCTGGCATTACTTGATTTACTGATTATTGCTAAGGTACGTAATAATAAATGTTGTTAATAAAATTTCATAAAAATTTTATGTAAAATTATTTTAAACCTTGATAGTTATAAAATTTATAAACAAAAAAGTATTAACATTTATTAATAAATTCTTTGTTCAACAGATAATGATTGATTTATGTAGAAGTTTTACAGAAACTTTGAAATATTTTTAGTTATATTTGAATGAGTAATATAATGTACGTGTTTAATTAAAACTAAAATGTTTAATAAATTATACGTTTATAATGTGTGAGTGTTGCGTGGGTGGTGTGTTGTGTGTAGTGTGTGGTGTGTAAATCTGTGTCCGAGTGTAAGTAAATCTGTGTGTTTAAGTAATTCTGTGTTATGAGTGTAAGTATCCCTGGTGTTGGGGGGGTTTGGGGTTATGTAAAAGTTAAAATCTGTGTTGCGTGTAAGTAAATCTGTGTGAGTGTTAGTTAAATCTGTGTGTGAGTGTAAGTTGTAAAATGTAAGTGTCTGATTGATAATGTAGTGTCATAGTGAAGTGTGTATAAAGTAATCGATAGTGAATGTGGTTGTATAGTGTAAGTGGTGTGGTGTGACCGATGTGTATAATGTAAATGTAAGGTGTCTATGGGTAATGGTAAGTGTCATAGTGAATGTGTGTATAAGTTTCATAGTGAATTGTGTATAAGTGTAAAGTGCGTGTGTGTGGTGTTGTGTTGTGTGTGTTGTGTGTGTGTGTGTGTGTGGTGTGTTGTGTGCGCACGCTCACGTGTGTAGGTGTTCAGTTATAAATAACAATAGGCATGAAGTAAATACACTAAGTATAATAAATATAAAAATAAAATAATAAAATAATAAAAATAATAATAAAAAATAATAAAATAAATAAATAAAAATAAATAAAAGTATTAAAAACAAATAAAATAATGGTTTAATAAAAATAATGAGTTAAAGCAGTAAAAGACAGAAAGTTCAAAACAGTAAAGGCAGAAATTTAAAGCAATTAAAAGCAGAAAGTTAAAGCAGATAGTTTGAGTTAAAGCAGTAAACATGAGTTAAAGCAGTAAAGCAGTAAACAAAAGCATACCTAATCCCCCGTGTTAGGTAACACCTTTTATTGATTTACTGATTACTGCTTTAAGGTAGATGTTAATGTTAAATATATGAGTTAAACAGTAAAACATATGGTTAAAGCAGTAAAACAAGTATAAAGCAGTAAAGCAGTAAAACAAGAAGCTACTAATCCCATAGTGTTAGGTACGCACCTCTATTAGATTATCTGATTTACTGTTTAGGTATGATAATGTTAAAAATATGTGAGTTAAAGCAGTAAAAACATATAAGTTAAAACAGTAAAAGCAGAAAGTTGAAAGCAAGTAAATGCAGAAATGTTAAAGAGTAATAACTGAGTTTAAAGCAGTAAAACATGAGTTAAAGCTGTAATGCAGTAAAACAAAAGCATACTATCCCCTTGTTGCTAGGTGTTATGGTAACATCTATTGATTTACTGATTTTACTGCTTTAAAGGTATGTAATGTTAATGAATATTGAGTTAAAACAGTAAAACATATAGAGTTAAAGCAGTAAAACATGAGTTAAAAGCAGTAAAGCAGTAAAACAAAAGCATACTAATCCCCCTAGGTGTTAGGTAACACCTCTATTGATTACTGATTTACTGGCTTTAAAGGTAACTTAAATGTAATAAATATGCTGAGTTTTAAAGCAGAAACCATATAGTTAAAACAGTAAAACAATGGAGTTAAAGCAGTAAAACATGAGTTAAAAAAGTAAAGCAGAGAGTT
>JABUQX010123091.1:0-33727 GCA_015478945.1 Trachelipus rathkii
TGATGATGATGATATATATGATTATATATATATATATATATATATATTATTAATATATATAATATATACATATATATATAATATATATATATAATACCGTAATATATGACCGTTATATATACCTATATTATACCGTTATATATATATATATTATATTATATATACTATATAGTTTATATATATATAAATATATTATAATATAGTATTATAATATATATACGATATTATATATAATATATTTATAACATATAAATATTAGTATATATATATATATATATAAGATATATATATAGTATATATATATATATATTAATATATATATATATATATATATATTTATAATATATATATATATATAATATATAGATATTACTATATATATATATATTATATACTATATATATATATATATATATATTAATATATATATTATAGTTTATATATATATATATATACCATATATATACCGTATATATACCGTATATATATAATATATATAATATTATATATATACTAATTTATATATAGATAATTATAATTATTATAATTAATGTATATAATTTATATACCGTATATATATATTATATAGTATATATATATAAGTATATAATAGAATATATATATTTATTTATATATATTATAACTATATTATATATGATATATATATATATACTACTATAATATATATCTATATACTATATTATATATAACGGTATATATACCGTTGTATATATAATAAATATATTAAGTTTTAATAATATATATAATACTATATATATTAGATATATATATATATTATATATAATTATATTATTCATATATAATATATAATATATATATATGTATATTATATTAAATATATACTATGATATAGTTATTATTACTTTAGCCAATCCACTATCTATATCTATAACATAGTTCCTGCTATACTAACATAAGTATGTGTATAATTTTCCTCATTGTGGATAGTTATATAGTATAGTATAGCGTAATAATATATGTATAATAATATTTTTGCAAGTTTCATAAAGTTGACTATGTACTCGTGTAGCTTATACCATTGCTAGTAGATGAGTTGTTACTTGTATTGGGAAGAAAAAATTCGTAGGGCAGTTACTTCATACTAGTCTGTGCTGACTTAGGTAACAATTCATAGAGAGGATAGACTAGGAGTGTACTTGTACTGGTCAAAATACTGGGGGACCCAAGGCCTGAGGATTGTGTAGTAAGAAGTATATTATATAATTAGGTAGATACTATAGTATTAATATAATATTTAGTAGATAATATTATTATGATCTATACTATTATGATTGATAATACTTAGGTGAAGGAGACTTGAGTGTTAGAGATGAGATAAGAGAGAAGAGGAGGAGAGAGCAATAGGAGTAAGAGAGAGGAGATAGGATATATAGTAAGTAGACTCAGAAGAGAGAGGTAGAGAAGAATAGACGATGAGAGAGAGAGAGATATATATGGCAAGTGATATGCTTTCAGTTCTCCGTATTTTATATTATAGTATAGTGTACTGATTTAGTAAGTTCTTTTTTAGTAAGATTTTCTTAACTTTTTAAGTTTGGGTTTTTAAGTTTAACAAGCAAAAATTAAAGTTATAATTAGATATTGCATTGTATATAATTATTTCTAGCTATTAATCCATTATTGAAGAAAGAAACATTTACTATAATTATTTAAGAACTTTTAAATCCTACCCCAATAAAATGAATATTTCATCGCAGTTTTCTTCTATCACTGATAAATATTTTTATTATAGAATGGAGCGATTTAAATATTATAACAAATTATAACTATATAAATTATCTATGGAAACTTAGACAAATTATATAGTTAAGCAATACTTCCTAATATAACATCATTTTTGTTCCTTTAATCGTTTTGGAATTAAAGAAATTGCATTCTCCACCTTTGGATAGACCTTTTTTTTTTACTAATTTCCCGAATCTTTACTTATCGTCATTTAATATGCTAAACTACTTACCTTCTACTGTATAGATACCTTTACATTAAGTTACTTTCTTACCCCTCGATAGTCCTGTATATTGGTTACACCTTTCAAAAATTGTTCCTCAAAAAATGACCCGATGCTTTCGTAGAGGATTAAATAGGTTTTTATTTATTTTATACTTTAGTATAACATTAAAACTTGTTGTCTTGTTGTTTATTAAAACGACTGAAAATGAAGTTGTTTATTGAATCTAATGTCAGAATTTTGTGTGTTATCAATTTCTTATTTAATTCCTTTTTCAAAGTATTTCATATCCTGCAATGGACATGAGAGGTTCCTCAACCACTTGATAGGTCGAGGGGATATTCCTCAAATCTCGTCCTGACAAGATCTGAAAAAAAGTTACGGAAGTTTGCAAATGGATCTGAGGGAAAACATCAAAATTTAAGGGGCTGCCTATTAAGTTTCATATATAAATATATATATATAACTATATATTAGATAGTATATATATATATATATATATAAAATGGGACATTTATAAGAGGTTGCTCAATCGTACTATTATAGTTATATATAAATATATATATATATGATCGACCTGATATCTTTTTTATCACGAGATATATACAGGTCTGATAATGGTACAATCTGCAACACTCTTTGATCAATTACCGTACCTCCTCCTCTACTACTTTTGACTATATAAGCAGGTTCCTCAACTAGCCTATTTCTATAGGACATCAGTTTTCTAAGTATATATGCAATGGACATGCATATCTATATTATTAAAAAGACTTTAAATTAGATGGTATATGGTAACATATGGGTGGATTCACTTTCCCCTCCATAATATAATATATATATATCTATCATATCAGTATAGTTAACAGTTATACAGACATACAGTATATATATATTATACTTAGTTATATATATATTATATATATAGGCCTAGCGTCATGTGTGTATAAGGCCGTCATGTATTGTTCTTAAAAAACTATTGGAATAGAGATGCTACGATGGTAAGAAACGGGATTCCTACAATCGCCCTAGACAATATTCGAGTTGTGTGAGGTTCCTGTCTGTCACATCAGCATGTGCGCCCGCTCCATCCTGGAAATGTTATAAAAAAAAAAAAAAAAAAAAAAAAAAAAAATAGGAACTATTTTCAAAAGAAGAGTTAAAATATAATTACATGCATAATCTGTCGTTTTAACATTACTCAAATTACAGCGAAAAGGAAACAATTTTTGGAATCCTAAAGAAAAAGTTCACCGATAAGAAAATTGTAAAAAAATTATAAAAATTAAAAATATGGTAATAATTATGAGTAAATATGATTAAAAGCTATTTATCTTTTTTTTTTTTAGAGAGCGTTGATCTTGGTTCTCGTTTAAAACAATAGACTTTCTATTAAATTCTTTGCTTTCATTAATGCGGCACACTAGGGGGCTCGAGCCGACGGGGAAACCAGGGGGGGACGTTTTTTCCATACCCCGTAGGGAGGCGGAGGAACCCCCAGCGATAGCGAACACGCGTGAGTGAATTCAACTATCAATCGCCCGGAAGGTCGGTTCCCGGAGCCGCTCCCCGGATGGAAATAGTCCTTACCCCTTAGTCCCCGGATATGACAAGGCCGATGAGAAGGAGAGACGCCCGACTTCCCTCCTCCACATCGCATCGGCACTGCGGTCATTAACCGCCTTGGGGGTTATTCTAATAAAAAAGCAAAAAATCAGTAAAAATTTAAATTAGAGGCAAATGAGAGGTTCCTCTAACTTTGTTTCATTTAACGAAAACCAAAACCGGAAAGTCTCCTAAATTAGCCTTCTATATATTACTATAATTATAACCAATCATTTATTTTTTTTATATCTTATTATTATTTTTTTTTTTACTTTGACTACATTTTCACGGTGATGGGATAACACATACTTCTGTTACCAGATCCAAGAAATTGTAGCATCTGCGAGTGCCTATTCGAATAATTCTATAATTGAGTATTCCCATATTTTGAGATATTACATTTTTTTTTATATTTTTTTTTTTATTTTTTTTTTTATATTTATTTTTTTTTTTTTACATTCCGTCATAACTTTGGAACCCAGTCGATTCCCAGCAATGTATTTTCCGTTATTACTACTTAGCATTAAATAGTTTTTTAAGGCATACATATGACCGGTCTAACAACCGCTTTGACCATATATATATCATATATAGAAGTATATTAATAATATATATATAATATATAATATGTAGTAATATATATAATATTATAGTATTTCTATTATAATAATATTATATATATAATATATATATATAATAGTTATTATTATATTATTATTATATAGTACTTATTATATATATATATATATTATTATATGATATATAATATTAGTATATATACTATATATATATAATTATAAAATATAGTATATATATTATATATATATATTATATTATATATATATTATATTATATATATATTAATAGGATTCAATGATTGAAGGGAGGGGTTATCCTTCAAGTCGCAAGTTCGTCACTATTTGATGTTATTTGCAAACTCAATTCACATGTTTATGGTCAATCTGCTATATATATATATATATATATATAATATATTACAGTATAAAATATATATGGACTAGCATGAGAGTTTTATCAAATCGCCCGGTTTTATTAATTATATATATATATATAATATTGGACATGAGGTGGTTTTCTCAATCGCAAGTATATAATGTACTAATTAGGATGAGTATTTCATCGAATTCGCATATATCTAATATATATATATTATATTATAATATAAATATACATGTTAATGAAGTTATATCCTCATAGTAGTATGTACTATGAGAGATATAGCGTATCCCTTCTCATTAAATCGCTAATATAAAATATATATTATATATATACATATATATATATAGTATATTACTATACTATATATATATTATTATATAGTATATATATATATATATATAGTCATCAAATAAGCATACACATTTGCAAGGTTTTAACAATTTTTAAGCGAAGATTCAAAATATTTTGAATTCGTCACACTAATAGACATGTAAGTGGGTTTCGCTTCAATACTACAGATATCTCATTAAAAAAAGATTCTATTAGCAATCAAAACCAATGAAATTCGATCTGGCAGCTTTTTAAAATAAATTTGGGAAGGTGATAAATTGAATTTTTTTTTTGAGACATTTCTTTAAACGTGTTTTATGCTCTTAGAATCTCCTTGGTCACCTGTGCATTGATCACTTCAAATATTCCTTGAAAGTTGTAAATAAATAGTCAGTGACTCATTCATGTGTTCTATAGAAAATGTTTTGAAGAATACGAAATATCTGTGACACAACCATATGCCGATATGCCTCAACAGGGTTAAGTCTTTAGACGCTCTTTGCTTTCGTTCTTCCCACCCCCATAGTATACTTTTTATGACTTCCTGGGCATCATACGATTTAATATTTAGCAGGTTCTCGTCTAATCAGTTCTACTGGGGCATTGTGGACCTATAAAATCTTGGGATGAGTGAACAAATTGTTATTTACGTTTTCTACTCACACACTGGGAAATGTGGGTTCTCCATCATCTGGTAGAATTTACTAAACGGTTTCCTTCATACCAGGAATGGACATGAGATTGGGTATTTACCTCAATCGGCCGTATACTAAATATATAGTATATATGACTATAATGAGGACTTCCTCAAGGGGTAATATGTCAATATATAATACTATATGATAACTAATTAGGTAGCAGTAATAGGTTACTTCTCAAGTGCGCGATATATATATATTTTTATTTATACTTACTGTTTATATTATATCGTTTATATTTATACACTATATAATACTATATTATATGTATATATAGAAGAATAACCACCTTCTTTCCCCAGATTGCTGGGAGAGGTAGTGGGGAGATGCAGAGGGCTTCCTCACGCAATGGACATGAGGAGGTTAATCATTCACATCGACGATGACAGGTGCGGTTTCACAGGTCATTCTACCAAATCCAAAAAGAAAGTTTAGGGAATATGTAACAAGAATGAATTTTATGATCTCTGGCAAATCGGTCAATAAAATAAGAATATAATGGAGGCAATAGGCCGTTCACCACTTTCCCCCCTACTTTAAATAACGCTTTAAGAGCGGAGAATATATGGGCGGCCTGCAGGTGGTCCGAAATAAAATCCACCCTAGGGCCTCACAACTCTTTCATTTCTCCTTGATCCCACACTATTTCATTTTGTCAATTGAATGTGTTTTCACACTGATGTAGCACGAGTGGATGAGAGCACGGACGATACGTTTCCTATTACCTCCATCGCTCCGATCTCGCAGGAAATCGAGAACATACATAGTTGCCACAGTCATCCATTCCACTGTTTCTGTTCTCAGTGCCACCTTACTTGCTCGGTCAGCTCAGTCTTCTCAGTTGCTTATTCTATTCTTCTATAATGTCAACTTTACACTCATCCTAGCCTATTTAAAACACATTTAAATCATATCTACATATAAACTGACTACAAACGTCTTCCCGCGCATATTAGCCGATTAGGCCTTCTTTCATTAAACAGCTTACCCTTACTATCTCAGGCAGCTCTGACTCTTCTCATATTCACTGGATACCCATGAGCAATAAATCTTGTATCCTAATCAACCGAACAGTTCATCTCCATTCTTTATAATCTAACCTTCGTAATGAGTCGCTGATATATATGCGTATGTTCCGCCTAATATACTAGTAGTACTTACCCTCCTCTCCTCTACTATATATCATATATATTATATTATGTACTATTCATTATATTATATCTATCTCTCTTAATTATATTCATTTCTCTCACTTATCTATTACATACCTCTTCCTAACACTCAACTATCATACTCCCTTTACTTGTGTTCATATTCATTGTACCTCATTTATTGTAAATTACTTTCTTCGTTATATATATCCTATATACAACGATGGCTTACGTAACATTTACTGTAGCATTATATTTTGGGCTTAGCTTTTAGAGTGTTCTATAGAGATCCGTATCTATACCTCTTACTTATATTTTACTCATAGACGAAATACTCCGTGATACGATATGTTAAGACCACTATTCGCAACTCTCTCTAAATGACTGATATAGACCTTATTTTATTTTATAATTAATGTATGCTGAATCTGTTACAGGATAATAATTTATTATATATTATATTTTTGCGTCCAAGCTTCATACTATCACAGTTATATTTTTTCCCCTTACCACTTCTACTATTTCTACAAGCCTTTCTGGCCCTACTTCATAACTCGCTCACATGCAACTCGTAATTTTTTATCATCCCTTTATTTTCAATTCCTAACACTATCATTATATATCCTTAACATAACATATTTCACTAGTATGTTTAGTGTAACAACCATATTGTTTTCTCTCCTAGTTCCACCTAACTGGTATTACCTCATATAAACCCTTCACACGAGTGAGTAACCTGCCGCATCTATTCTCTCAACACACCATTAAAATATTCTTATACAATATATATTTATAGTGTATATATAATATATATCTAATATATATATTCCTCAGCCATCCGCTCCTTTCCTATGCCTCCGCCGATTATAAACGTATGTATTTTTTCTATTACCCGCCTGAGCTCCTTCTGTATGGCCCACGCCCCTCCGGTGGGGCGCCACAAATCCTCTCTCTTACCCACGTTACTCTTTGCAAACCCTCTCCTGGATGTCCACAGCATATATGAAACCAAGATTCAGATGCTTGCATAATCTAGGTGTAGAGGAGCTGACTGATTTCCTCTATCCTGTATTATATTCAAGATGCTCGCTCCGTGTCACAACCTGCCTTTCCCTACCCTCCTTCCTCGACGCGCTCTCATATTTATGTAGTCTTCCGCGCGGGCCACTTGCTAATCTTCTTCGTACTACAGCCCAGTCTCTTTCTTCATCGGCTCTTTATTTTTACTTATTTGATAGATTCACTTGAGTATGAATCTACTCTCCCACCTATTAACCAGCGGAGAAGGACCGGGGGATAACAGGCATCCCGGGGGTGGGCGCGGCGTTGGCAGCGGTGCCGGCACTTATCCACATTTGCATCATTGTGGCCGTAGTACACCGAGTTTCACGCTATGTATCATAATATATAGCATTTGTCTCTGCTCTTCCGATTGGAATACGGCATTTTCTTCTCTCTCTCCTTATTCATCAACATAACCCCTTTCGACTATTTCGTTGCTAGACCACTTTACCAACAGCGATTACACATCTTTGTTCTCGTTGGACCTATACAAGCACTTACAAAGGAAGTCGCTCGTTTAGCCGAAAATTCACATATTTTAAATACTCACCCATGTCTCATCACCTAATACCCTGCACTCTTATCTGAGTGGGTCTCGTTTCCTTCACACGGGTCCTCTTCCATTAATGGCCAGCAATTTTAAAACATCTCTATTATCCTTCATCAACCATCCTAATACAAATTTTGGCAAACATTCGTCCATTTATCGATGAATCCACCACAAGCTTTATGTCGATAGTTACGAATACTACCTAGTATATATGAATTTCAACTCCTTCAAATTTTTTATAAAGTGATATAATTTTATGCCAAGATAAAAAGCTAATATATTTTTTTTGAAAGCTTACGCTTTTTAATAAAGGACATATTTTTTTAGGAAGAAATCAAGGTGACAAGAGTGTTTTACGTAAAATATGTAGTTATTTAAGATATAAGTATTATATATATGTGTAAATTCTCTATAGTATATAATATAAATTATGAGTCTTAGCGGTTTATCCACCTAGATATGTTACATAGTAAACTACTATGGATAAAAAATAATTATTTTGGATAAATAAAAATATAATTAATTACCAATAACCCTTATGTTGTAAATGGCAGTGAATGTGTATACTGAGATGAGATTACGTGGACTTCAATGATAATACTGCCATAAATAAGGTAATACACTACCATTAATTTTAATATACCGAAAATATGTAGCTTTAATATCCTATTTATTTTGGTCCTCTCTAGAAACCTATAATAACCTAATATTAATTAATTATTAATTAATATTACTAAATAAATAACTTGTACATATGTACTATATATGCTATAGGGATTTATGTACGTGATATGAGTATTTAATAGGAGAGTATGAGTTATATTTACTAAATAACTCAATAGAATGATATATAACATCCATAATTCTAAGGTAGTATAAGGAAATAAGGAGTTTTTATAGCCGTAATTACCCCAGGTTGAGACTTGGAAAGATATATATATTGGTATAAACTAAAATAATGGAAGTTTGCAACATAAACCCTTATATTGTTAGTTAAGATATGCTATTATTATATATTATATAATATGGATGTTTAATACAAGATTTAGGAGTCCTTGAGAGGTAAGTAAATAATGAGGTACTCCATAACATAGGGGTATAGTCAAACTATAATATTACTAAGTATCTATAAATTTATATAACAGGCTATATTTTAATTGGTATATATAGTCAATGTGATTAGGCCTTACTAAAGGGATATTATACCGAACTACTCAGATAAATTACGCACCGGGCCTAACTCGATAATACTATACTATTAGTACCGCACCGCTAACTCACGTCACTCAAACGCCTCAACTTATTCGCACCTAACGATAATTATAACTCAGTATTATTTACCCACACCAAAATATCCATATATCCACACTATCAGCACTCATTAATATATATCTTTCTTCAATGTCAGCCTCTACACTATATAGTATAGCGCAAACATCATTTATATAAGATGCCTACAACTCTTATACGAATCATATAATGTGGATAATTACATAACTTAGATAAATATGTATTTATATTATTTATTAATATATATATATATGTTATATGTTATTAAAAGCCAGCGGTAGCGAACCAGGTGTGTCGCATTGCCTGAGTTACCAACATAGGAATAAACCCGCCTCACCCTGACTGTACGTCCGCCACCACTAGTATAGGGTTTGCCTAATCGGGCCAACCCTTAACTATTTAAACCCACAAACCCACCTGAACCTTTTTTGACCGCGACCTTTTTTTTGGCCTTGTAACCTTTTTTTCTGTGGGCCTTTACCTTTTGGGCCTTGACCTTTTTTTGCTTGACCTTTGATAATAAACATCCAATTAATTTATTAATTATTGAATAACTCCAAATTTTATTTTTTGACATATACTCCCTAATTTTTTTTTTTGAGCACCCTAAATTTTTATGGCTAACCCTATTTTTTGGCCAAACCGTAATATATTTTTCTAGGCAACTCCTTAATTTTTTATTATGCAAACCCTTTCGAAGAAGGGTTGCGTCCAAACGGTTAGCGTGCTCTTATAATGACAACACGTATTTATTATAGTTTACCCCACTCACTATTTTTTTTCGTGAATTTATACAGTTCCCTTTATCGGGTCTTCCATGGGTCATTTATGGCCCATTACTAGTGGTAATTTTTTGTCCCTTCTTTAGCGGGGGCTTAGCCCTGTTTTTGAAATGTCTTAACCTTGTTTGACCATTGATATTTAGTCCTTGACCTTGCCATATATATTTACTCAATTGGGATCTCATTTTTGGCCACGCCAATTTTTTAGCTCACTCCGTTGTTCCCACACCGTCATACGCTACTTTTCGTCTTCCGTCATACGTGGAGACGACTCTTTTAGTGGATCTATCCTAACCCGTCTGAACAACCTATACTAGCGACACTACCACAACACACACACACACTACACAACACACTCTACAACACACACACAGTCATCATAACAATGCTTACACTCATAACAAACACTGTGAAATTATACAGCTATTTTATAGCGTGACCATTGGTGGCAGCAATTTTGGCTGCACTGGTACACTTTTCCACGCATGGTAGCATGATCTTGCACTTACATTTACACTTCAGTAAACAATTTTTCGTCGGTACACAAATAACACTTAACGGTGACAATCCTTTGGTCTTCCATATGTCAATTTTGACTTCCACACTATACCCTTAAATTTTTGTAGTACTAAAAATGTACTTCAAGTTTCGCGGTGCATTTAGTTCTATTCGATGATTAATAAATGGTTCTCCCAGTTAGGTGCAGATTTTGAGTGAGAACCCAAATAATATTATTTTATCGTTAGTCTTAATCATTTTTTGTATTCTCCGTGCAAAAACATTTACTCAATAATAGCTACAGGCGAAAAGGGTATTGAATTACATGTCATCAGCTTTGATGCTGCGGATATAACACTCTTTGAGTTTTGCTCCAACAAATTTCCTTCTCAGATAAAGGAAAAAATTGTCCTCAAATACAAAACAATAAATTAATGCACCCACATATTCGTTCTTGTTAGTGCCTTCAACTACTGTTGACAATTTGGGGGGGCTCTCGAAAGGCCATGGATATCATTGATGGACTTCATCTTTGTGGACCTATTTATTGTTGGATTCAGTTTGAATGACTCCAGATTATTGAAGCGTTTACAACTTGATGGTTACCCAATCACGCCGTAAGGAGTATCTAGTGATGTTCTATTAGTGTTTGCTATGAGTATTAGATGAGTGCCAGGTGTGTGCCAAGTGGGATGATTTTGCCGATACCCCGTTAGGGAGGGGCGGAGAACAAGGAACCCCCGCTCGACAACCAAATTTTACCAAAGTAGCGAGTGCACAGCGTGTTGCCAGTTGTTGAGTGCCAAGGTTGAGGTTAGTTCGCCGAATGACTCTCCCTCGTGCGAAAGTGATAGGGGGGGACAATTTAATCTACCCCGGAGTTCCCCTCGGAGTTGCCAATGAAAGACGCGTTGACCACATAGAGACCAGCTCCGCCAAGTGACTTACCTGTCCATGCGAGGTGCTGGTTATATCCCTTGGGTTATTCTTTAGCTAAACAAAAACAAAAAAATATTTTAATTAAAAGTCTAATATTAGTGCACATTTTTAACAGTTGACCAAACTGATAACTCCCAAATAAAGGGTTCTCGCTGCCACTTTTTTTTCACAATAGGCCTTCTCTTACTTATACTTACAGTCCTCCCTGAGATTACTTAGTTATAAATATAGCATTACCCAATTAAATTTTTTTTATTTTTTTTTGATTGTGTTTTTCTTCTCCTCTTATACGTTCCTATAAAGGTTATGAGGAATCGATTGTCTCGCCTTTGCTCTCCGATATTTCTCTTCTCTTGGGGTATATCTTGTGATTCTGGTCAATCTGGATGGTGGGTGGTTTATATTTCTCTATTTTTTTCGCTTAAATCGTAAGCCTGAAAATTAGATGGTTTTTACACGATAGGATTTTTTTTTTCCTCGTTATTGGGGTGGATTTAAAAGTGACAGATTGAAGATTGTGACTCAGTGATACAGCAAAAAACTCGCTCTCCAGAGTCCACGTCGCAAGGCATGATGTTGGACCCAGCATCTCGAAACCGCCCGCCGTGCACCGGTACGCAAGGTGCGGCAATTATTTATTACCGCTTTACCTGGGTAGGCTTACAGTACCTTGCTTTAATGCGCCCGCTAAATTGGATGCGACGAGAGTATTCTCTCCAGGACGTACGCCTTCGAGACCGCGCGGTTTGCTGTACTCGCTAAAGACGCATATTACTCGCTTAATATATATAATATGCGGATATAAATTAAAATATAATATGATATCAATGTAATTTACTATTCATAAAGAATTTCTTTTTTCATAAAATATATTTATCTAATTATGTGTTATGTCATTTATTTAACATTACATTTTTAATCGATTATATTTTTAATTAAAACATATTACTTTACGATACCTTAAAGCTATTAGTAAATCAGTAATTCTACTTAAATTAAACGGTGTTAATACATATTAACACGCTAAGGGATTAGTATGCTATTGTGTTTTTACTGCTCATTGACTGCCTTTTAAATAACTCATTACTGCTCTTTACTGCATTTTAACTCAGCTGCTACTTTACTGCTTATTTTAACTCATATATACATCATTAGCTAATATACCTGATATAAGCTCAGTAATAAATTTCAATAGAAGGTGATTTACTATACAACCTAGGGGATTTAGTATGTGACTTTTGTTTTACTGCTTATACTGTCTTATAACTTTCATGTTTTACTTTATGCTGTTAACTACACAATGATTTTTACTGCTTTTTTAACTCATAATTATTTATTAACATTATCATTAACTTATAAAGCAGGAAATCCGGAGTCAATATATTAGACATTTTAAAGAGTATGGCCATATTTTCTAAGATAATTACTAATAGACTATTTTTACATGCACATATATATCTAAGATATGCAAACAAATTTCTGGAAAAGTTAAGTTAAGTAAAGTTTTTTTTGTGATGAACCATATAGGCGTTAGTGGCAGCTAAATTGGAATATTATGTATGCTCTATCAGTATAGTACTTTCCACTTTATTATTTTTTCTTAAACTGACTATTTAAACATGCCCTTAACTTAACTCGCCATTCAAGTGAGACCGATAATATACATTGCTTTTATTCGTCATACTCGCGATATATATTTCTTTTCGCACAACTTTAACATCTCTGTCTCATCTCAACTGGCTGACAGGGTACTCTTATATAACATTCATGCTGCTTACTGCCCTTTTTAACTCTCTGCATTTACTGCTATTTTAACTCTCTTATTGCTATATATATTTTAATTACTTGTCTTATAAGAATCACTGCTTTTAAACTGTGTTTAGAAATATCTTAATTACTTAACTTACCTCATTATTAATTATTTTTTTATACATTATTTTATCTTTTATATTTGTGATTTTCGTTTATAAATAAAATTACCCTGGATAAGTAAATTTGTGTAACTAATAAAATATTATATTGTACTTTTTTATATATTTTGTCTTATAATACTTTTTTATTTTTTAAATTGTTAATATTAAAATATGACATAAATTATTTACACACAGTAACAAACATTTTATATATTTTATAAAACATATTTTATTTTAATTTTTTTAAAAAATTGTGAGACAGAAATCTTTTATTTATTAAAAATCATTATTTTATATATATGAAGTTTTAATATATTGTAATAATAGTATAAAATATAATAATTAAGTATAAAATTGCGTTTTTTTCATTATTTTATGATTTTAATATAGCATTTTTAATTACATATAATCAGTAGAAACTCTTATATATATTAAATATCTCATTGACATACATACAAGTAGATAGCATAATCAATAATTATATATACATTTCAAGTATTAAAAAAACATATAAATTAATTTAAATAAAAACATTATTTAATAGAAACTAATGACCTTTTAATTGGTTTCGAAAGTAAACTCGAGCCTATAAATGGGGTGGTAAGACATAGTTTTATTTTAACCATAACTTATCAATTATTATATTTTAAAAATAAGGTGATATAATGATAATTTTATATAAATTTTTAATAAGTTTCAATTAATAGATAAATCAATTATTATATCATAGTTATGATGAATCAGTGATATCGTTTTTATTGCTCATCTAATTATAAACGATATAAAATCCAATGTCGCTGTTGAATATATACACAATATAATTATATATATACTATAGTGTTAAAACTTTAGGTATAACTTAGAGGCATAAATATGTTATATTTGTATATTTGAAAATGATATGCTTTAAAATGGATATTTATCTCCATAAACTTTTGTCGTATTTAATACTAGATAGGTTATTTTCAGTTTATAATAAGTGCAAACACATTCCTTCACTTATAAAAAAGCTCATGAAGTTCAATTTTTTTTATAAACCACTGATTTTTTTTAATTTTGTATAAAATAATTCATTCAACTTTTAATAATCAAAAGTTACGTTGGGTACTCTGTTCAATTATTCAATGAGTACTGAGGTAATTTATGTTCAAGTATAGGACCTTTATAACTACAGTGATGTTGAGCGATTGTTATTGAAAGACTTTATGTGAATTCCAAATTTTAAAGAGAGATTATTTCCTAATAATATAGGTGCCCTTTTACTCATACAATTAGATTTATTAAGAATGATAGGCAATTTAATCATAAGCTGAAAGGTCTATGCTCTAGTTAGATCATAGGTGGACGTATATTTATAATATTAATAATTACTTTATATAATCTTGTGAGCGTATATTATAATTATTCTTCTAGTGGGGTCAAGATTTTAAAACCTTATGTCCCACTCCTATCATCATTACTTATTCTGATAATACAGTATTGTACTATTAAGATTCGTTAAAAGGATATATTATTACGTAGTTACAGAGAGATAGTCTTTCACGTATTTATTTAAACATTTCATAATACGTCCCCGTGAAGGAAGACCCATATCCACATGTAAACGTGTTTCAGATACCAACCTACAGAAGAAAAGGTCGTGAACAATATAAATATAGGGTGACTTTTTATAATTCCCGGGGTAGGCTTCATGTTCCACAATCCCTCAATTATTAGCCCTCTCTCTGTTTGGGTTTAAAAATTTCCGTTCACAATGTTAGGGTTATTGATACTCGATCAATCTGAGTGAAATTTAAATATTTGGTTTCAAACCTCTCTTCTTTTAATGGTGCGTTACATTTTGCTGTGTTAGTATTCGAAAAGGCGAATTATCAACAATTTTACCCAAAAATGTCTATTCGACATGTTGGCGATCAATTTCACATTTCTAACATAGGATAAGCCTCCAGCAGTTTTCTGAGGTAACAGTTGATGTTTGAATAACAGAGTTCTGATCATTACAAGGCAATGTAGCAGTAAGGCTTACTTATAATTAATTTTTTGTAAGAGCAAATTATAGGATTTGACCAGCGATAAAAAATAGAGTGATTCTAGTACATCTACAGATGGCTAACTAGAATTTATGAGTCCGTCTTTCTTGAATGACTTGAAGATTTATTTCCGCCATTAATCGATGTGGACTGATTTAAAAATTCAAATAATAAGTATATCTATTTTAAGTGATTTTAGCCCTGCTTGTATCTATATATTGTCTTAAAGCTTCATCTTTTGAAAACTCTCGCTAAAAAAAACTCACTATGCATTGGAGAATATAAGATTGTTTTTGGGTAGCTCGTTTCTGAAATAATATTAACAATGTTCTATATTTGATATAGCTTCTATAAGAGATGATAATGTAGCCGGGCTGGACCGCACCTATGTGAAGTTCCGTTAAGAATAGACTTCTCTATGACCGAGGGTGATGAAACCATTGTATACGAGGAAATATTTAATATCTAGTATCTACTATTTATGCGGTCATTCCACCCGAAGGAAAGATCTGTACCATCAGGTTTATTTGTACAATTTCGGGTGTGTTTTACATATGAAAAATAGGCACATTAGCAGGATATTGATCTAAAAGGTAGTCTGTGTAGCATCAGAAGTATGCCTGGAATATTGAACTTCTAGGGAACAATCTGTAATTGTTAATTTGAGATGCAAAGTTGAGCTATTGGATCACTGATAAAACCGTCTGGACTCGCTAACGTCTAAATCTGTGTAGGGTTCACGGAGAAGAGATCCAATGCAGCCCTGCTTACAACAATCAGGACTAAAGGATGAAGGAAATGCATCTTGTATGTGCGATTCTGGTCGTATAATGCACATAATTGAAACAGTTTTGTTCATGAAAAACTCTTACTTATATACACACATCGTGTAAAAGTTATCAGTTAGTTAATTAAATAGCAAAACACGATTCAAACAAGTTGATATTCTTCTTTAGAGTTTTGGGGTAGCCCGACTTCTCCTCTAGACAATCTTTGTCTTCTTGGTCCCTCGACGCTTGAGCCTGACATTTACGTCTTATATTTTTACGGGCTTAACATCATCCAAACATCTCATCTGAAACACATCGGCTTATACGTCTTTTTAATGCTGTACGCGGAGATTATTTTCCTGCAGCAATATCCTTGAATAGTTATGCAAAGCCTTGTTCTTGAATAGACATGGGTATGTATCCATAATTTGTAATTATTCCACAACATTATCTGCTTGCGTACGCCTAGAGGCCTTGCGCCACCTTTTCTACATAGACTTTGTGTGGAAAAAAAAAGTTCACCCAAAGGGACCTAAATACCCCCTCTGAGGGCCGATTTGGTGTTCACCCTGAATACCCTTTTCGTGGTTCGTTATCTCATTATTACAGGAGTAACTCTTTCTGAGAAAAATGTTTCTTTTTATAAAATGTTTTTGGAGTATTGTTGGGATATGAAAAAATATATTCTGACTACACCTCTACGGTACTCATATCGTCCTCCGAGTAAATTGAAAAAACTTACTGTGCTGATTACTTTATTCTGCCAATTCAATAGGTATTTTAAGATTGGTGTAATATTTTTCTCCTAATGATGGGATTACTTTGTTTGATAACAATGCGCCAAGCGGATAATGTAAAGGAGAAGGGATTTATCTCTTTTCTACATCTCTTTAATAGGCACGCGTTACAGCAGTTGTACAAAAATTTTGATACTATTCAGAGTAGAATAATAAACATTAGGATACTGTTAATATGTAACATTGTTAACTCTACGTTTGTGGAAAGAATATTGACTACTCTTTAAATAAAGAGATTGGCCTCATTAGTGATTCTACCTACATAGTAGTGTCAATGTATCAATGCTTTTATATTATGTGTCATACTAGATACATACTATCGGCCAATCAGTCTGGCTTGCGTGAGCATCTCGGATGGAGGGAATTTTTTCGGCTTTACGATTTTATAATGGGGGCAGTATCCGTGTCTGCCGCTCGTGGCTTTTATGTTTAAACATTCATTTAGTCGGTAAGGGTTTTCGTCATTGATGAGTGAATATACTACGTCTTCAACATAAGTGTTTTTAATGTAACTTATATTTAAGTTTAACTGTCAGCTAGGCGTATATCATTGGACCACAGGTATATCACCGCAGGCTCAGCATCACAGCTTTATCGCTTAACGTTAATTGTATATTTCGTTTACTCGGCTGCCCTCGACTGGTATCGCAAGCCGTCCTGGGGACGCGAAACAACCATAGTTAACTATTAGAGTGTATCTCGGCAGCTCTCTTGCACGGGCAGCGTCAGGCGCTTTGTATTCATATCATCAAAGTTCTTTACTTTTTTGACTTAAAAGATTATTATTTACTTTATTTCTAATTCATGTAGATGTTCCGACACTTTTTTAGGTTTTATTATACCAGATCCTATACACATAATACTCATCAAGTCTCAACAACCATTTTTTGATATAGGAACGTTTGGTTGTAAATTATGACTGAAAGAAAGCATTTACCAAGAGGGGCGGTCGCTCAACCTGACTCTTACCTATGACTCTTTTGTAAATTCTATGTAAAGGTATTTTGTTGTTGAAAATTCACATAGTACCATTAAATTAAATTCTGTACTATATAGTACTAAAACAACACATATACCAATTCATATATAGTAATTCAACAAGTGTTGATTTAATATATAGCAATTCAACAAAAGTGTTGATTTCATATATTGCAATTCAACAAAAGTGTTGAAATCGAATGCATGTCGCATAATAATTGTATATTCCTGATTCTTTACCATATAGTTGGCTACTGAACAAGAAATGCCAAATTCTTTTAAAAATCGTTATTCTTTTTACTATACAATGAAATCATGATAAATGAAACCAAATATATTAATAATAATAACTGATAGATAGAATTTGAATTAAATATGAAGGATCAAATCGTCATCATTATCATCACTAGTTACTTTTTTGTTATTTCCCAACACCCAGACGTAAACATAGCCACACAACATACCCAAGAATATTTACATCTATTAGAAATAAGCAATATATATATAATATATAATACTAATAATAAAATTACTCCTATATATATAATAATATCTATCTTCTTTATCTATATATTTCTTCATTTCTATATACTGTATTAATGATATATTATTATATATGTAAATTTTAATATATTATATTATTATAATTATCTATTATATCATAAAATACAACATATAAGTTTTTTAAAAAAATATTCCGCCCTCCAGAATTTGCCGCCCTGGGCCCTGGGCCATGTGGCCCATGCTTTAGAATACGGCATATATATATATATTCTCTTATATATTACTTATATTATTACTTATATATATTACTATATATATATAATATATATATCTATATATATATCATTATTATCATATATTATATATGTATATATATATATATTATATATATATATTATATATATATAATAATTATATATATTTATATATATTTATACTATATTATTTATTATATATCATATTATATATTATATATATTATTATTATATTACGTATATTATTTATATATTATTATATATATACTATATACTATATATACTCATATCAATTAGTATATATATATATATATATATATATATATATCTATATATCTTTAATATATATTTTCATACTACTATATATATATCTATATATACTCACTATATATATTCATATTACTATCATATTATACTATATATATTACTATCATCTCTATCTTCTCTCTAATCTCTATCCTATATTATTATTACTGTATATATATATTATCTATTATATATAATATATAATATATATTATATATATATATATATTATATATATACTCATCTCTCTATCTTCTCTTCATCTATATATATCATATAATCTCGTATATATATATATATTCTATACTATATATCTCTATCTATCTATCTATCTTACTATCTATCTATATATATATATATATCTCATATATATTCTGGGGTGCACCGGAAACTGAAATTTTCCGGATCGGCCGTGAACCGGAAATGTCCATGGAATCTCTAAAAAAATTCTGGCCGGTGTTGGGGAGAGTGACGAAGCACTCAGTGGATTTCTGTACCGCCGCAAGGGAAATTATGGCGCTGCGATCTGAATATCGACCGAAGAACAGAAAGTCGCCAAAACATTCACACTTAACTCAGAACTAAAATTCTTATTACTATGACTACAAGCTGCGTTTCCAGATACTAATAAGGACGTAATGATCTAATCCACCGGTTATTAGGTTTAATGGAAAATCTATACTAATCAGTTATGCTATCGGTTAGTACTTTAACTATCACTGTGGCTTTATGGTTCAGTTAGCATTGTTAGCATTTGTATTATCTAACGGTAAACGAGGTTCTAACCAGAACGATCTAATCAGATATCTAGGCAGCAAACTATTCAATCAGCAACTTCTTCACTCGTTTGATTTGAATTAACTTCCTCTCCCCTCCGTAATAAGTATCATTAAAGTGTTAACTGAGTAGACAGGGGGGAGAATACCAAATGCTTCTTCGCTTTTCTATTCTTCATTTAAAAACTAACGTTTTAATGGAGGGACGCCTTAAATTATCCATCATTCGTGACCTTTCAGGAGTCTGTAAAATCAATGGGTCTGCATTAAGAGTAATTACAGACGGAACTGTATGTTCGAATTTCCAAATATTATTTACATAGAATATAAATAATAATGGAACATTGAGTTAATTTGTTTGTGTGTGTGAGATGCAGAAATAGGAACCGTAACTCAACTTGGTTGGGAAGTATTTCTGATCTTTAATAAGTCCTTTCTTTTTGATGAAAAGTCCAATTGGATCAGTAAAGGTGAAGCAAGACCAAAAGCAGAATGGGAATGAGGCACAAAAATGAGGCCAGAAAATAGTAGCTATATGATGGTCCCAAGACTGGCAAAAACTGATGCTCCCAAGAATAGCAGATAGTGAAGTGCTCCCAAGACTGGCACCTGTAATCAGACAAGTCAATTACAGATAAGCTCCATGACTGTTAATACAGGGAATGAAGAATCATTAAAAAGTGATATTGAAACTGAAATGAGTGCTTACCCTATGGGAAATTATCCCTCAGCAAGGGCACTGGAAGTCTTTAACGATGATCTGCTGACTGAAGAAGAGTCTGTTGAAGAAACAGAGGGTTAGCACTCATAAAGCAATGGAGCTGCTGGTTACACATCTAACATCAAGATTGGAAACTGTGAAGACCTTACTTCCGAGATGTTGTTAATTCCTCTTAGAACAGCAAAGAGACAATATGGATCGGTGGTTGAACACTGTGTCCACCTTTTCCAAAAATCAAACTATATAATAATGTCTGAAATTGACTAGTCTAATAATCTTTACCTAAAGACAGATAGTTAGTTCACGATGCGGAGAACGTTTGCATTTGTGATTATAAGCTAAAAGAAAAATAATAGATATATAATTAGATGATATAAATATATATCATAATATTAGTGATGCACCTTTTCTAAAATCAATATTAGGGTGATTCGGCGGTTTCTACTGTGACAGCCACTCCTTACATCTCCCTCCGCATTAAAAATTACGCCCCCACGTCAAATTTCTTATTAATCATTGAATGTGCTGAAACTGAAGTTACTGAAGAGCTGGAAGATTAAATAATAAGGAGTGGAAGGGCAGCGGAGAGATGAAGGTTCCCATCGGAGAACTAAAACGAAACTGGACGGCACTGGAAATAAGTCCCCGGCAGTCATCACACACAAACAAAACGAAACCGGAACTGGAATATTTACAAAAGCTAAACTGAAGCTGTAATGACGTCTGTTAAGAAATTATTGAGGAAAGCGGGGAAAGAATGACTGCGACACGCGATCCTCCTCGTTGAGAATTTTAATTTTCTGTAGTGACCGGATACCGGAAGCTACAACATACACAACATCATTTACTCCATGAGCGAAATAACAGTAAATCGGATCAATCAAAGACTGACCTTGACTCAACAATCCCGATTGACATTGTAAATCCTGGTTGGTCCGATGTTCTTCAGAAGACTCATAATGGACAAAAGTCTCACAACAAAGAGAAAACATATCATAATACAAATCAGAATAAGAAATCTTATCCCTCATCCACTAACAGTTCAAATAGTCGGTTTTACAGAGATACCCAAAACACTAGCCGACGCAGTCACAACAATACACAGACACACACATATCGGAATGAGAACACTAACAGAAATCACCTCTGTTGCGATTACTGTGAGAAAGTTGGGGCAACAATGGATTGAAATGTTATTATCACTACCTTCTTCGGGATAATTGGTTCGTATTGCAGTATAAGACGGTGTGCATGTAAGGGAATGAATCGTGATCCTTAAGATCTTTCCTCCACTACAACACAAACAAATTACTGGTCTAGATCGTGTGTTGCGTTTGCAAGGGCCCACATGCGGTAATTAACTGTACACACATAGACACTCCACAGGCGCAATAGACTCAGATATATACACATACAGGATCACACAATCCTCTGGTTCAAAACAGGAACAAGTAAATTCCCATCGTCCGCGTGGTACAATATCTCGTCTCTACACTCATGCCAGTACTCCAACGTCAATAATAACTCCGTGTCAATACCACTTCTCTTCTCATCTCCCGCTTTCTCGGTCACACGAAAATTCTTTCTGACCTCGCATGCGATTGGTGCAAAAAGTCGCACTACGAAGGAAGAAAAATGTATGGGCCCATCAGAAGCAGATCAAGCGGGAGCTTTAAACTCCAAATCTCCCCGGAAATGAGCCATCCGGTGGAGACGAATTTACAGCAGTCCATGTTGAACCATATAGTGGCTCCTCATGCAAGAAAAAATAGAAGAGGATAGCATTAGTGTTAGTCGTATTGTAGAAAACCTTCAGCTGGTTAGTAAGTATGTGCTAGTTTCCTTCTTACTTCTCTTACAGATACAGTAATCAGTTCGTAGCTCATTGTTGCTTCATAATTCTCTTTCTAAACCAGTAGTGGTTAGTAGTAGTGCAGCATCTGTAGTCGTTAGCAGTAGTGTCAGTCTTCCTAAGTTAGAACCTGTAGTGGTTAGCAGTAGTGATAGGCGCACTCAAGCTAGTGATACAGATGAGATGAAAGAGATAGTGAATAGTGATGTGTATCATGTGAATCTAAGTGTAAAAGCGGATGATATGATCATTGACATTAACCTTTGCCAAGCGGATGTAGAGCCTTTGATTGTGTGCGTGGCATTAGAGGATAATAGTCCAAACATATATGAATGCCTCGTTGATAGTGGAGCAGGGGTTAGTCTGGTGAGTGCAGAGGTCATATCAAGTCTGAAAGAACCAGTAGAACTTTTGCCTGCCGCAAAAGTAGGGGTTAGAGCAATCAGTGGGTTTGGCAGAAGTACTCGCATTCCTATTGATTATTATGTGAACTTTAAGCTAAGATTTCAGGGAGGTTATATAACTCAATCCACTGAATTCTTTGTAGTTCCTTTAAAGTATATGCAGTTTGCCTTAATAATGGGAACACATTCACTCAGGGATAACGATTTACTGCCGGATTTAGCTAAAAAAGAATTAGTTCATAGAGTAAATGATGATGTGTATGTTGTAGCTTCCGGTATCCGGTCACTACAGAAAATTAAAATTCTCAACGAGGAGGATCGCGTGTCGCAGTCATTCTTTCCCCGCTTTCCTCAATAATTTCTTAACAGACGTCATTACAGCTTCAGTTTAGCTTTTGTAAATATTCCAGTTCCGGTTTCGTTTTTGTTTGTGTGTGACTCCGGTTGGACTATTTCAGTCCGTCCCATTTCAGTTTCAGTTCTCCGATGGAGACCTTCATCTCTCCGCTGCCCTTCCACTCCTTATTATTTAATCTTCAGCTCTTCAGTACTTCAGTTTCAGCACATCATGATTATAAGAAATTTGAGTGGGGATAATTACCCTATGGGAAATTATCCCTCAGCAAGGGCACGGGAAGTCTTTAACGATGATCTGCTGACTGAAGAGAGTCTGTTGAAGAAACAGAGGGTTAGCACTCATAAAGCAATGGAGCTGCTGGTTACACATCTAACATCAAGATTGGAAACTGTGAAGACTTACTTCCAGAGATGTGTAATTCCTCTTGACAGCAAGAGACAATAATGGGTCGTGGTGGAAATGTGTCCACTTTCAAAAATCAAAATAATAATGTCTGAAAATTTGACTAGTTAATAATCTTTTCTCACCTAAAGACATCAGTAGTTACGTTAGTGGAGAACAGTCACTGTCGCACTTCACTAACGCATCAAAGAAAATCAACTAAGCAAATCATACATTTATGAATACTAACATACTATACTACTATATTCAGTATCATTCCGTCACCCTTTCGACAATAATCATTAGCGCGTGGAGTCGGGGTTCACTGTGTACAGCCAACCTTACATCCCGCATTAAAATTACGCCCCCACTCAAATTCCTTTTCTTATAATCATGATGTGCTGAAACTGAAGTACTGAAGAGCTGAAGATTAAATAATAAGGAGTGGAAGGGCAGCGGAGAGATGAAGGTCTCCATCGGAGAACTGAAACTGAAATGGGACGGACTGAAATAGTCCAACCGGAGTCACACACAAACAAAACGAAACCGGAACTGGAATATTTACAAAAGCTAAACTGAAGCTGTAATGACGTCTGTTAAGAAATTATTGAGGAAAGCGGGGAAAGAATGACTGCGACACGCGATCCTCCTCGTTGAGAATTTTAATTTTCTGTAGTGACCGGATACCGGAAGATTGATGATACAGGTTGATGAATCGATATTGATAAAAGTTCAGTGGTAACAGACGAATAGTCAGTACGATGACTCCAGGGGTTTGATTGGTGTACTCCAATCGAGGAGTCTAGGTAATTCTTGATGTAAGTTCAGTAAATTCATCTCTTAACCATGTCTTCTCTCGTCACGGTGAAGGAGATTCGGCTCACTGGCGCCGACAACTTAAGAGAATCTTCGTTACTGGAAAGAGACGAAATATACTGGTTCTATTAATTGCATCTATGTAATATGTATATAAAAAAAAATGATGTTCCATTATTTAATTTTAATTTATTAACGATTTAATTTTATTATTTACAATTATCGTTTCTGATTTCTAAATTATTTTCAAATATTTATTACTTATTTTCAATTATTTGATTAATTATGTATTAATTGTCTTAATAATGAAAATTATCATCAGTGATTTTTCTGAATTAATTAATCATTTCTATTTATACACATTTTTTTATTTAATATTTTTATTTATTTAATTTATTAATTTATTAACACTTCAAAGTTTTTGGAACACTGTTTTTCAGCGATGCTGATATATTAATTTTTTTTTTTCAAATTTCAAAAAAAGTTTTACAAATTTCAAAAGGTTTTTTAAATTTTATCCCCTTTAGTGGCGCCCGAACAGGGACGTTATGGCGCTCCGAACTGAAATGACCCGGAAGAAAGAAAGTCCCCAAACATTCACACTTAAACTCAGAACTAAAATCTGATACTATGACTACAACTGCGTTCAGATACTAATAAGGACGGTAATGATCTAATCCATCCCGGTTTCTCTAGGTTAATAGAAAACTATACTATCAGTTAGTAATTTAATCAACTATAACTATCACTTCGTATCTCTATCCGGTTCTTCTGTTAGTTTTGCTTATTGCTAGCTTTTTCTACCAGGTAACCAAGCTTTCTTACGAGACGAACTAATAAGAATCTAGGCAGCAAACTATTCATCAGCAACTTCGTTGATTTGAATAACTTCCTCTCCCTCCGTAAATAAGTAATCATTAAACGTTAACTGAGTAGAAGGGGGAGAAACAAAATGCTTCCTTTTCTAATTTTATTTAAAAACTAACTTTTAAGGGAGGGAAGCTAATTACATCATTCGTGACCTTTCGAGGTCCTGTAAAATCATGGTCTGCATTAAGAGTAATTACAGACGGAACTGTATGTTCGAATTTCCAAATATTATTTACATAAAGAATATAAATAATAATGGAACATTGAGTTAATTTGTCTGTGTGTGTGAGATGCAAAAAACATTAACCGTAACTCAACTTAATTATGTTTCTTCTTTCTGATCTGATAAGTCCAATTGGATGAAAAGTCCAATTGGATCAGTAAAGGTGAAGCAAGACCAAAAGCAGAATGGGAATGAGGCACAAAAATGAGGCCAGAAAATAGTAGCTATATGATGGTCCCAAGACTGGCAAAAACTGATGCTCCCAAGAATAGCAGTAGGCGATAATGCCCCAAGAATAGCAGATAGTGAAGTGCTCCCAAGACTGGCACCTGTAATCAGACAAGTCAATTATAGATAAGCTCCATGACTGTTAATACAGGGAATGAAGAATCATTAAAAAGTGATATTGAAACTGAAATGAGTGCTTACCCTATGGGAAATTATCCCTCAGCAAGGGCACGGGAAGTCTTTAACGATGATCTGCTGACTGAAGAAGAGTCTGTTGAAGAAACAGAGGGTTAGCACTCATAAAGCAATGGAGCTGCTGGTTATATATAGATTGGAAACTGTGAAGACTTACTTCCAGAGATGTGTAATTCCTCTTGACAGCAAGAGACAATAATGGGTCGTGGTGGAAATGTGTCCACTTTCAAAAATCAAAATATATAATGTCTGAAATTGACTAGTCTAATAATCTTTACCTAAAGACAGATAGTTAGTTAGATGGGAGAAAGTGCATGTGATTATAAGCATAAAAGAAAATAATAATATATATAATTATGAATATAAATATATATATATTAGTGATGCACCTTTCAGAAATAATATTAGGGTGGAGTCGGGGTTACTGTGACAGCCACCCTTACACCGGAACTGGAATTTCTAATGAACTTTCCTTTAACGATAAAGAAAATATAAAAAATAATTGCTACAATTATAAATTTCAACATAAAAAATCTTTTATTTTATATATATTTACAATATCAATATGTAATATAATCTATAAATTTCTATAATTATATTTATTATCATATCTATATATATTATATATATTATCTATATATATATATTATTATATATATATTATATATATATCTATATATATATACGGTATATATACTATATAATATATATATATATATATATATTATATATATTATATATATATATATATATATTAATTATATATATTATATATAATATATATATATATATATATATATATATATATATATATATATCTATATATACTTCATTATCAGATTTTTGATAAAGATTTTATTCATTATTGATTTACAGATTTGTTATAATAATCACCTCACAAAATTGTTTTAATATGCCATCATTCGTAAAAGACTTTTTTTCTATTATTAAAAATGGCTTACTACAACTTTAATTAGAGTGTAAAATATGCACAAAAAAAATAAAACTAGGAGTTCATCCAAAACCATTTAATAGCAACGTCCACTTTCATAACATCTGGAAAGTTTCAAATCACAAAGAAGAATATCTGACGTCAAAAAATTTGGATAGTATAAGGGGAGAATCCTGTATTTTTCTAAGAAAACTGGCACCCCAAATAGGCGAAAGATTCGAAGCCTCGTGGAAACATCTTGAGGAAAATTTCTTTCCCCTCAAAATTTAGCATATAAAATGTCCACAATATTCATTTGCAAGAAAATAGAAAATAACTAATTTTTATTGCATATGGGTAACCAGCCATTCCCAATCACTGAAGAGCAGGGACTCATAGAACTTTTTGCCCATCTCCAACCAAAATATCTTATTTTCTAGTAGAAAATATTTCTTTTTTGTAGAGATGATGTTACCAACTTTATACAGTAAATTGAGATCAGCAGTTATTCGAGAGTATCTAAGGCTGATCAGATATCTTTACTAACAGATATATGGAATCGCTAAATATTCAAACGAGTCTTTTATTTCTTTAACTACTCAATGGCTTACGAGCCAGTTTGAAAATTGACTATCTATTCAATTGGAATATATTATATATATAATATATATATATATACTACTATATAATATATATATATATTATATATATATTCTATATTATATTTATATATATATATATATATATATATATATATATTTATATATATATATTATATATAGAGAGAGAGAGAGGAGAGGGTATTCAAAATCTTTTTTTTCAAATTTCTTCGTACGTTTTCGCCTGAATGAAAAGTTTCGTTCCCGTGGATCTCGTTTTTTCGTTCGTACACCAAGGTAATAATGTCTGGCTGGCCATAAGTATTATTATATGAAATATGAAAATCTATGTACGCCTATATTCGAATTTTACTCTTAAGAACAGACTAGGAAGGAAGTCTAATTTCCAAATGAATTTAGTTATTATAATTGCTATTCCGCAAATGTAGTTGTTTTTCTTTAAATTTATTTTATAAATCAGTTTTTTCTTTTTCACTTTCAAATAAAAATTTGTAATAGGTTTTAGTTAACTTTACTATTTAATTTATTTTATAAAGGACTCAGAAATATCTGGGTAGGAGCTACTACCCTTACCTACCTATGTATAGTACGCCTCTGATAAATATATATATATATATACTTTATATATATATATCTATATATATATATATATAATATATATATATATATATATTTATTTAAAATTGAGTATCTTATGCGAGTAGAATTTTGGTAGGATACAATTTAATTACCACGTAGTTATTATATTTGAAATAAAGATTAGTAAATTTACCAACAGTTAAAACTGAATTAATAATGTTATGATTTAATCAATAACATATATAATGGAATTATCCACTATGGTGAAAGGAACATAAAAACTTAACTTGTTTGAAAAACTGAAACTTCTTATCCTAGTCCTGATTTCGGATTTGAAATTGTTAGTTTCAACACCGGTGCTATCAGTGTTAGTTTCACCGGCTTCTTAGCATAGGTAGAAATAATTCCTAACAATACGCATTTTCATAAACGTATTTTCAATAATAAAGTTGAATTGAATATTAAGCGTTAAATATTGAAGAAAAAAAGCGTTACTATGCACTTAATAAAGTTACGCAAAAATCACATTATATAAGGCCTTAGTGATTATAAGTTTTTAACATTTCTTTAAACTTAACACTTAATGCAAACAAGAAGGAATTTCTTCTAAGAAACATCCACTTCTTTTTACAACGACTTATACGATAACAAATTTGACTTTTTATTTTCAGGACGAGTTTCTCGATTTAGCGACTTAACCAGCACGAAGTTCCAAACGAAAAAACTTGATTTTGGATAAATATTCCAGCATATTCAACTCTAGCCCTATTAATTCTTTAAAAGGTATTATAAACTGTAATCACTAAGTATTTTAAATTTAACAACACAACATCTTTTAAGGATAAATAAGTTTGGCAAGACGTTAATCATTGAAATGGCTACGAATTTGAGACCAAAAAGACATTGAAACGCAAACCTTTTCATTTACTGAAATATTTTGAGCATCTCGATCTCCTTCCAATTTTAATACACTGGGCGGGGTCGATGATGGCACGGATTTTGACGAATTCGTGTCATTTAAAACAAACAAAAAAAAGAAACAAAGAATTTTGAATTATCAGAACTCTCGGAATGATTCCGATTTCATTACCGATATCTCAAAAATTTCGAACTTCGCTACTATGCTGCTTTCTCTGGGAACGCAAAGAATTTTGCAACAGCGGGAGTATCATTAATTGTGGTAGGGGCAGGAATTGTTACTTGCTGAGATGGTGGTGGTAATGGAACCATTGAATTTGAAGCAGAACTATTTCCTTGAGATTTGACTTGATTTCCACTGTGTGTTAATGATAGCTCTAAAGGGAATAAATGCTTTATGGGGTAAACATTAATTTGACCTCCAGGAGTTCGAACCTGGACTGAGCGAACCTTATCATCTCCATAAATAAGCAGTTGAATAATGCCCATTTGCCAATAAGGTCGCTCTTTGACCGGACTTTTAATAAGTACGATGTCTCCTACTTTCACCCTATTTTTCAATGAGACTTGATAGAGGTCTTTTCCCATCTCTCATCAATACTTAAATAAATACTCATTATACACGAGTCCGAAGTCTTCGAATATTTTCAAAGTAGATTCGTTTAAGGGTTGGATTAAGTTCTTCTCTCTCGAAGGGGAATCGGTAGGAATGGGCTCTTTAATACGATACTTGAATTAGCTAACGGTTTTAAAAACAGTTAGGAGTGAGAGCACTATCATCTATCCTGAAGTAGTATATGTTCAATGGCTGATATTGATAGCATCTAGCCATGTCTGCAATGGCTGTTGTTATAATCGAAAAATATTCAAATTTTTACTTCAACACAGTTCTTTTTTTAATAGAGACAATTTTTAACAGTTCGAATTGACCTTTCCCACATACTTCCCATCCAAGGACTGTATAGGGGAATGCGGATATGTTTAATGTGATTTTTACGCAAAAATTCGGACCCACTTCTGATACAACAAACTGCTCGAGAGCATCCGCACCTTTATTAAAGACCGGGCATTGTCGCTATATAAATTCCGGGAACTCCAAACTCTAGCCCACAAAGCGTTGGAACCGATTGAACGAATGCCTATGCAGACATATCTGGGATAGATCCAAATAACACAAACGATATATTGAGCAGGTGTAAAGAAGAATAAACATTTTTTTGAGGTTGGGTGGATCCTTTAATTTTAATGAAAAAAATTGTTTAGTAAAACCACTCGTCTCCCAAATTTGAGAGGACGATAGATTAATTGAACTTGCGCTTTTTCGTGAAATTATAAACTTTCGGATAAGAACTCAAGAAAAGCTGTTTCGAACTTTGGGTACAAGTCAACACATTCTGACATAAAACCTCTTCTTATTGTATGACGAGCAGAGGTTATCCAGTAGCCCTTTAAACGAATGAAGACAAGAAACATGTTCATCTCTGACAATCAGGGTGGTACAGATGATGGGAACTATTGCCACAAGGACTACCGGAATTGACTATCTCGAACTATAGTTAGTTTAGTGCGAGACAAAACCATCCTTTACTTCCTTATAAGACCCCAAATCGTCCAAAAAAAGTTTCAGTGCGAGAAAACTAAATAAATCAAAGTGGTTCTTGAAGAAGTTGACCTCGATTGAATCTCCCTCAAAAAACGAAGTTCGACAGGAAAACTTTCTTCTTGTTGCATAATCTTGAGCAAGAAAAGTCGAGCTTTCCTATCATTTTCACATAGGACTCGCAGTGGAAGATGCTGCTCCGAATTTCTAGAGTTAAACAGCACTATTACTCTTGAACAATAGTTGAAAGGCGAAAGAAATATTTGGTCATGTCAATTACTAGGAGAGGTGGGGCTTGAATGATGTGAAGGTAGTTGAAAGTCCCTTCTGTAACGACTCCTGTTTGCTAATAACTAGGCTAATACACTTGGTCGTGTTTAAGCAAAGCTGCTCCATTATTCCATAGTTCGAGCTTCTTCATGAATTCGCGACTGGACAAACCATAAGTTATAAGGTCTGCAGGGTTTTCATTCTGTTTTGAAGTAGTTAAATGAGATCGGTATTAAATTATCGTTTCTCATAGATGAAACCATACTCTTAATGTCCTGTATACGAATCCGAAGGAAATTTGTTTTGTCCTGCTACCTCCTCCAGCTACCCATGCAAGAACGATTTGGGAATCAGAGGAGACATTGACCTTACTAAATTCAACCTCTTGTAGGCTTGTCACGATTTGTGGAAGGCATCTAAGCGCCAGAAAGATGGATAAAAGCTCTAAACAAGGAAGGGTTTTTCCCTTGAGAGGAGCTACTTTAGATTTGGCCCACATTAACGAAGGACCCTGTTCTGGGGAGTAGATGTACCGCAAATCCATAGCTCTTTGAACTAGCATCGCAAAAGATGTTAAGGGTTGCATTAGTCGATGAGGCATCAAAACAAAAACGATTGAACGATAAACTCTTAAGAGAGTCAAGATCGGCCCTTAATTTTTCCCAATCCTCCTTTATTTCAAGATCGATAGGGTCATCCCAACTCATATTTGTTTTTCCCATATACGTCTTATCAAAAGTCGACCTCTCAATGTGACAGGAAGAAACGATGAAAGAGGATCAAAGATTTTATTAACTTGAGAGAGCAGATCTCTTTTTGAACTGACTGATAATAACTCAAAGTCTGCGAGTCTCAGGGTGTCATTACCAGGATGGTAAAGGTAACCTAGAACTTTTTCCTCTTCGCAGTTATGGGAAGAAAACATGTTATCCTGTTTTATTTGAGCTTTAAGATCTGAATGGTTTAGTGTCTCCAAGAACACTAAGTTGAAATTCCTCCTTACCTTCATTCTTTGAACTGATGTGGTGTAAATGTTTCTCAGTACTTCTGGGGATGAGTGAGTGTAAATAAAATTATCTACATAAAGATTATTTATCAGAAGACGAGAGACTAAATCATAAGGATAATTATTCTGAATGTGGTGCCTAATAACAGCTCCCAAAATATAGGGAGAAACAGCAAGTCCGAATATGATGGCTGCGTACCGATAAGTAACAAGCCTGCCATCTTCTTCCCAGAAGAAACAAAACTTGTTACGGTCACTTTCTTGCTTAAGATAGATTTGTAAGAAAGCTTTAGATATGTCCGCAACAACCACATATTTATTTTGGTTCTAAAAGCTAAAAGAAGACGAAAGAAGGGGAACCAACAAATCTATACCTGGATAACAGGCTTGATTAAGGGAAAGGAGCTCCTTTTGTACGAAGACTGCAATTGAATACAGGTCTTATCTTAGTTGATACCTGATCAGATCAGCCACTCTTATGACAGGCCTTTGGGGAACCCATACATATTTATTGGTGAAGCTCCTTCGAGATACTCTTGATGATTTCAATTATCCTGTTTTTTCTCAGCTGTTGTTTAAAGACAGTATCACTGTAAATGCTCTTGTCGAGTCCTGATTAAGATTCTTGACTCGTTTTAGTGTTACTTAAAGCACATTATAGTTTGGATGGAACTTGGAATGCAAGCAAATCCTTGAGTCCAAGGGATTTCGGAATGTGGTATTTCCATCGATCAAAATTGAATGGAGTTGTTGGAATTTAGCTATAAATTCTTTGTTGGTAGTACCATAATCTTTTTCTTCCTGAATTCCCATGGACTCCAGACCAAGTTCAGTATCCTTTTAATTCGAGGAATCAGCATCGATGACTCAAGGGTGGAAGGATGCGGGATCTCAGGATTGAGTTTACGACGGGTTTGAGGAGCGTTGACCAAAATCTTGTTAGGCTGGCAGATGAGAGACAGACCTTGTTAGTTCCATGATCTTCCTCATCATGTTTCCTCTCTGGCCGATGAGCTAACAGACCTGCTTCTGTCGAAAGTCTTTTTTTGATGTGGATGTAGAAAAGAATCCAACAGGGACCGATAAGGAACTAAACCGACATATAAGTTGAAATAGCACTTACTTCCAAACATTCTACACATTTGGAAAGTTGCTCATATGAAACAAAAGAAGCGTCAGTTGCCAAGCAAAGGTCGTTGTTTATTCACAGAGTCATTTAGGACCTACAAATGAGTTATCAGCTACTTTTGTATTTTTGACGAATTCTACAAAATAGCAGATGCCAGTTCCATTTAACAGTAAATCCAATCTAAAGAAGGGCACCAAGAACAGGAATTGAATATTAAATGACATCCACACAGTTCGAGGTCCAAACTAGCCAATAAGAGCGAAGTTCCCCTCGATGAAGGTTTTGATGGGATTTTCAATCTTGGGTAATTGCCTCACAATTGGAACTTCGATTTTGACATCTTGGACTAGCAATAGGTTGCTCCTTTGAACCTAAGTCGATTAATGAACGAACAGGCACAGACTTATTCTTGTGTCTTACTGTTATGGTGATGGTAGGTAAGAT
>JABUQX010123092.1:0-32444 GCA_015478945.1 Trachelipus rathkii
AGAGAGAGAGGATATTTTATTATTATTATTATTTTATTTTATATTTTTATTTTTATTTTTATTATATGTATTATTATTATATTATGTATTATGATTTTTATGTATTATTATTATTATTATTATTTTTTTATTGTTTATTTATTATGTTATTTTATATTTTATTAGGATTATTATTAGTATTAGTTAAGCTTGTATTATTATATTATTATTTCTATTATTTGAATTATTATTATATGTTTTATTATTATTATTGATTATTGATTAATATTATTATTATTATTATATTATTTATTATGATGTATTATTATTAGTATATTATTGATTATTTATTCATTAAGAGAATTTAACTAAGGTTTATTATTTATTATTGAAGTTTTTGTTTTTTATCTCTTTAATATTTAAATCACAATATGATTTCAATACTTCTAACAATGATTTCATATATATGATAGTAGTAGTATAGTTATGAATATATTATATATATATATATTATATACTATATAATATTATATAATGTAATATAAGGTACAAGCTATATATAAGTGATTGTTGAATTGTTATAATACTATATACACTATGATTTAATATATGATCTATTTAATATATATATATGGTAGTATATATTAATTATAGTATATCATTATAATAATATTATATATATATATAGTATATTATTATTGTATGTATTATAGTATATGTATTACAGCATTTCTAGCATTAAATAAACTGATAAATGTTAAACTATTAAACAATATTAATAGTATTAGTAGTATTATGTATAATATATATTTGATTATAGTATATAGTATATAGTTATATATATTATGGGTATATAGTATATTTAGTATATATATATTAGTATATTATATATAGTATGTGTAGTATATATTAGGTAGTATAATTCATATTGTAACTATATGAGGATATTAAAAGGATATATTATTATAATATATTTATATCTATATCAAGTAATATATAATATATATATTATATATATATATATATATTATATAATTAGTAATATATATAATATAGTAGGCTATATATAATGATATTATACATATTATAATATATAGTAGTTTATATATATATATATAGTTAATGATTATATATTATATATTATATTATATTTATATATTATATAATATTTTTGATATATGAATATATATCTATATATATATAAATATGATATACTTGTTTAAATATATTATATATATAATATATATATACTGATATTGTTATTATATATATATGATAAAGGGTATTAATATATATAGTATATATATAATATATAGTATGATAGTATATATTATTATATATATGAGATAGTATTATAGATTGAGTATATAATGACTGAGGCGTATGTATAGGTATATTGATTATATTGGAAGGTAGGTATGCTATAATGTATGTATATATGTATGATATATTAAAAATATCGATTATATAAATATTATATAATATATATAATATATATAATGATATATATAATATATATTTGATGATATTTATTATATGATATGATAGTATACAATTATTATATTATTAATATAGTGTCGATTATTTATAGTTTATTAGATATATATATAATATATATATAGTATTTATTATATATGATATAGTATTGTATATTATAATACTATATATATAGTTATATATATAATTAAAATACACTGAACTTAAAAGTAATAAACAAATGGTAAACTGACAGCCAGAGCGGCAGTTGCCAATTTGTCGCTAAATCTGGCGCTAATTATTATATACTACTATTATATAATATATATATAATATTTATATATCTATATAATTATAAGTATATATATATATATAGTAACTATTATATATATATATATGTATTTTATATATCTATATATTATATATTATATTATAGTATATATGGTATATTATATATATATATATAGTATATATATATATATATTATATATGTATTATATTATTATATATATTAATTATATTATATATATATTAGTAGATATTATAATATATATATATATATATAATAAGTATAATATTTTATATTACTTATATATAATATTATATATATAATATATATGATATATATAAATAATTAGTTATATATATATTATAGTATATATATATATATATAATGTAATTTAGTAAATTCAGAATGCAATTTCATGAACATTTAACTTCCCTTATTCTCCTTAATATTAAATTTTGAATAATTAATGATTTGCTTTTATTTAATTACTTTTGGGGGGGGAAAAATATACAAAAACTCATCAAGGAAGATTGAGAAAGTCATGAGGATCTAAAGATTATATTTCCTGTTGTCAAACTTTTCTCTCTGCCGCCAAAAACACGATGGAATATTTTCAAAACATAATTTGTGTTCATCTTCCGCAAGATTCTCAGTTTGTCTGATAAGGTGAAAATTTAAGTTGATTTGTAATAAAGGCTTTTATTACCTTGATATTGAGAGTAATTTAAGCTAAATATTTAAATTCTTTTGATCAAAAAGATGTTCTTTAAATTACCTCTAAAGTTTTTCAATTTATTTTATTTTTGTATATAAATTTGAAATTATTGTAATTTTAGTTGTTATCGTGGTTTGTTAGCAATTTTTATAAAGAAGGAATATAATGCTGTATATAATTATATAGTTATAGTATTAAGTAAGTGAGATGATGTATATATAAGTTATTAAAGTATTAGTAATGATTAGTATATAGTATATAATATGTATATATATAGTTATTATATTAAGATATGTACTAATTTTTTATACATAGTAAGTATTCTTTAAAATATTTCCTTATCTGTTTAGTACATTTAATTGTATAGTTATATATAATTATAAATTTTATAATATAATAATATATAGTATAGTAGTAATTATAATATATTGATAATAAGTAGTTTTATAATATAGATAACAACATCAAATATAAAATATTCAAAAAATGTATACACAATTTTATCAAAATCATTTTATTAATTTGACTTTATTTATTAGTTTATATCATATAACATCAAATATAAAATGATTCACCTCACGCTTCTTTCCCAGATGGTGGATATGGTGCGGGGCACATGCACTAGGAAAAGGAATTAGTAGAGAGATAAGTGACCCAGTCGGAGAGAAACCACAGTCCTTACCATTCTCTTTTAATACGCAGTAAGTGAGAACTCGTCCGCAGTCAAGAAAAATCCACCTATGGGTTAACCGGGACTGCAATGGACACTCACTATGGCATGTCGTTAATTGTGGGTTGATTTTACTTGGCCAGGTAGGGCTATAACAAACACATTAATAAACGACACCCTACCGTATGTTCATAATTATTGATGTGTATTGATGTAAGAGTCCACCTTCCTGTAATTTCTGAAACGTCTGGAAACGTAGCTATAGTCTTAAGAATAGATAGAATGGATAGAATACTTAGCAATCATCATCAGGAAACTTTAAAATTTGTCATTGCTTCGGCATCTTAATTATAAAATTATCTCATTACTCCTATTATTTCTACCAAATCAATCCCTAATGGTGTGCGTTCATTCCTCATTTTAATCATGTCATCTACACTTACACACCTCTAAGATGTTATGCTAAACACATTGTTACTTTAAGATCTAGGTTCTTTTCAGAAGCATAGTTTCCTACTATACATTACACAGGTAACCACAGTACCCTCAATGGTTTCATCCTTTTCAATGGTCACGAAGGAATGTTATGGTGCAAAGTTCACTCTATAACATTCAAACGTAATTGGCTGCTTACGCCCTGCAGCAGTCCGTTGCTGCTTGTATCCAACTAATATAGTCCTAAATATTTGAATACTACAGAAACTTGTCTTGCTTTCACGATCCCAGCATAGTTCACACAGTGGATGGACTGGTCCTCACTGCCACGACCATTGAGTTCGTAGTTATCAAATTATACGTTTTACTTTACAAAATTGGTGTAGTTTTGAGTCACATGGCAAGGGGATAAGGTTTGATTCCTCATTCTTATCCTAGATAGGAATTAGCTGGAATATTTCCTCTACTAGAATAAAAGTAAATTAATTGTAAATATTTTAAAATTTATTAAACCTATTTGAATAGACATATTGCCAAGGTTTTTTATTATTAAGAGTTTCATGATTTTAAAATTCCAGTAACGGTTATATAAAATATATAAAATATTTCTTTTTTTAAAAAAAAAATTTACTTCGAAATTTTTTACTATCTTAAACTGGTAATAATTGGTAGAAGATACTTAAAAATACATTATTTTTAAATTTTTGAAATTACATCTCAAAATTATATTCTAATGTTCGGAAGTCATTTTCAAAATTGGAAAATTTTAGTAAACTTTTCATCCAAGAAATTTTTTAAATTACCTCGGAACAAATCAACACTATTAAGCATTAACTAACTATCTTAACCGTTTTAATCAGGATTGTGAATACAAAGTCGAAATTTTTCTTGGGTTGAGCTGAAGAATCAGCTACTTGCGTATTGATTAATAATTTCTAGATTTATTCAAATAATTCTTTACAAAAATTTCAATAATCCTTTCCTTTACAATAGCTATATAATCGCAATATAATCTCAATACATAACCATGGTATAATTAGTATATCATGAAAGGTAACCTAATTATCTTTATAACTTTTTTATTAAAATAACAATATAAACATACTAACATATTTAACTATAGTATAATAACTACAATTAAATCAATATATAAAGTAAATTAATTTATAATACTCTAAAATTTTATCTCTAACAACAATTGTGACTTATTAATAATTTATATATATATCATAAATAATAATTCTTGCGACTTCTTACTAGTATATCTTAAGTAAAGTAATTGATTAATATATTTACATAGAGATATTAAACATATATGAAGATTAGCTTCCATTAATATATTAATTATAAAATTAAGAATGAACAAATAAATAAATTATCAACATTATCTTAAACACAAAAATATAACTGAATCATAAAATATATATAGATAATTATATAATTACACAAAGACAAATATCCTTTTAGCACATCTTAAAGTAATACTAGATTAGATACTAAAATACACTGTTAACCATTTATAAACAAAAGTTCCATACTTAACACTATAATATATAACCCAGTAAATGTGCAACTAACATGTAGTTATGACAAAACGAACTCTGTAAACCTAGTTTAATTCTTTCTATCTCACCTATTATACTTCCCATTGCCAGGACTCAAGATACTCTCATTCATATTATCATATATTTATACATCATTTACTCTAGTCTATTTAATTCCTTACACTAACCATCGTACAAAATTTTATAACTAAATATCCTACACTAATTTGGTTAATCTTAATCATATCGTAGCTCTGTATCGATACACGTTATCTGGCTATCACGTTAAACAAAGTTTATTCCTCTCACATACAATAAAGGCCTATCACATATGCGATACATGATATCTAAGATAATAATTATGACACAAATAGACAAACTATCACAACTTACACATCGAATAAACTTTAACATTAACAAAGTTCCACAATCAATATAACCAGTAAATCAGCATCAATTAACTTGATATGCCAATGACGTACCTTAATCTTATCTTTAAAGCATATACTCTTATACATTTTCAAACGTTAGGGTCCGGCTTACACTGTCACAGTACATTTAGCTAAAATTTCTCGCAAACATTGGTGTTACCCTTGGTACATTACCTTGTTCCATCATCTCTTCAAATCGTTTCTCGAATATATCCTTCTATCCTACTTATACATAACAAATGTCTTCACTTTAATAATAAAGCTAACATAGCATCACCTTATGAACTAAGGAAATAATGATGGTCAACGACAAAACCTTAACATATATACATCTTACGCCTTAATATCAATATCTGTATTAACAATTAACTAAAACGATTTACCACAACTATAATCATCAGTAAAGTTAATACTAACTTTACATCATACATCATACGTTAACCTTGTTTTCAATTTCAACTTTTTCGCAAAGTACCTCTTTCTCATTTCTATTTTCACTATATCCTGATTAGATTGTTTGCCTCTTCATTTAGACTACACGTGGACATTTCCATTACCATACCAAAGCCAAATATCGCCATTATCATCTCATAATCTCCTAAACCATACATTTAATTCAGGACCATAAGAAGTAAATATCCCGATATCAAGTAAAGTTTTAGACTTATCTCGTTTTTAGACTCCACCTCCTTTCAGAAAATACCAACTCTAAACTGAAAAAGGGGTTGATTTTATGCTTTATACCCATTAATACATAATAAGTGATGCCATATAAACTTTTATATCTTTCTGATACCTCTTCTACACTGATAGGAATACCCAGCAACTGATAGCAGCCTTCGCCATTTTTCCGGTTTAACGATTATTAAATATATATGACATGAAATATGACAAAAAGATCCTCGTAAAGAGGACGTCTGTAGAAGCAAAACGAGAGGTCATTTATCATCAACTAGTCTATTCTCTCCGCGTCTTTTTTCCCGGTGATTCTCTTTTCCTCAGTCATGGCTGGTTTGGGGTTCCCTTTGTCCTCCTTTGCTCCTGCGAATTGCCTCTTCCTTATTCCGTGCGCCCGGGTATGAGGAGGCGGGGCGGCTCGTTTTGGGTTGCTTAGCGTCCCTCACTTTTCACTTTGCATATTTTATCTGCCCATCGCGGTCACATCTTCCTTTGTCCGGCCCTACGACCATAAATGTTCTTATCTTCCTTAGGAGAGCCGGCACACATGTGCGTGTTATGTCATACTCACGGTGTCCTCAGACCTGCTTTGATCGCCCGCTAAATAGCGCTCCTTAATTGGGCCATCCGGGATTTCTTCTTTCACCAATCAGTCAAGAATATTTATAATCACAGAATATGCGAACGTAAGAATTGCACCTAGTCATCCCAGTGTCTATATTACCAGAGTATCACTGATCATTTCTTCCTCACCGAGTGTTTCTTGAGGTCTGTTCGATGGTGCTGCTTGTTGTTGTTGTTGTTGGGCTGATTCTGTTTGTTAGGTCCGTTTGTTTGTTTATTGGTTGTTTTGTTGCCGTGTGTGAGGGATGGTCTATATGTGGCGCTGTCCGATTATTAATACGTACCCTTTTGCGAGGACGCGGCTATCGGTCCTATCCCAATCATTGCATCGCATTATACTCTATTTGAGCTCACAGACATCCCATATTCCTACACGAAATATACTCAGCGGTAATAGAGGTTCTAGTCCACTCATCGACTAAGCTGACACATTTATGTATTAATCCAGCTGTATATCGTATTCAGACTGAACTAGAGTGTTACATACCGGACCTAAACCTGATTCACGAGCGCGTATATTCTCTCTCGTAATATATACTTGTTTTCATCACCTGACTAATATCGCGTCCACATCTAATGCCGCCTGTACGAGTGTAAAGTACACTCTTCAAACAGTTTACACCTACTGCAATAATGTAACTTACGTCACCGCATCCATCTTCTCCTAGTCCTGCCACCTGCGTCCTTTACGCTGTTCTCTGGCAGGGACTCTGCCTCCCTTAACCCCGTACTTACCTTTTCTTCATTTCTCACCTTTTTTCCGTCCTGTTCCTTTTTCCCTTTCATTTCTTTCTTTCGGTTTAATTTCGTCACTGCTCACCCGCTTTCCCTGGGCCGGCCTCTCTCCCTTCGCACCGTCCCCTCCCCTCGGGTGAACGCGATGGCTGTCCAGCGCACTGCATCGAGCCGCGCCACGTGGCTGCGCACCACTTCTTTCTCTCTCTCACTAATCTCTCATATTTATCTTATAATAATCCACGTTTTTCTTTCAAGCATTCAGTCTCTAATCATATCCCATCACTAAATTTTTTATTTTAATCTTTATCTCTTTTTAGATCTACAACCTCACCCTTTCACGAAAATTCAAACATGAAACCAATGATAAATGTATCTTTTTTATTGCTTTTATACGGAATTTACATAATAGTGATCGCCAATACTCTTATTATAATTTCTATTCTAAAATTCAAACTGTTAATCTCTCGTCTCATCACGTGCATCCTGCTCCGTACATTATCCAGAGGTGCTTTGGTAACAGTTAATCGTATAGACCTGGGATGCATGAAGTTATATACATTATTAATCAGCTTGAAGTCACCTCTCGATGGTCGTATCTTTCTTTCACTGATATCTATTAGTCTAATAAGTCTATAAGGCAAACTCTATATCATTTTAACTTTCAACAAATACTTTAACTTAGACTGTCTCACCTTTACTTTTTTATTCTCTAAAATTCATTCTTCATGTCTTATTACACCTTCATTCTGCCCATTCTTTTCTTTTTTTTCTTCTTTCGCACACGCAGCCTCTTTGTTCTTTTTTTACATTACCGTCTTTTTACCAATTTCTCTTTTTCCGCGTTTTCCCCCACCACGTTCGATACTACTATCGTCGTCGTTACGATCCATCGTACTATATTCATTACATAAAACTCATTCATTCTTCTTCTAACTACATAGGTCGCAGTGTTATTTCCACAAACGAAATAACTGTAAACCATAACAAAGTTTTAACCAACATAACACAAAATAATGTTCTTTATATACTAACCATCGAATATATGGCCAACGTAACAAAGTTTGCATCAATAAAGCTAACATACATACCTGAACTAAGATAATAATGTACCAACAACAAACCTAACACACCAACGTACTGAATACACTACTAACATTAACAAACTTCCGCACTTAATCAGCAATAGTATAAAGTTACTCAGGTAACTACATCGCTCATCAAACACGGTTAAACCGTTAATTTCTACTTCTTACTTTTTCAAGCATTCCCTAACATATCCAATGTTTAATTTTCTGTTTTTACATTTAGAGCGCGTCATATTAACATTCCCGTGTTTGTGGGTTCCGGTTCCCATTTTAACACGCTTGCCATTTATTAGGCCCTCGGTTTTACTCGTAGTTTTTTTTTTATTAAAATAGAATTTAATAAGTGCATTTACAACCAGTTTCCAAGCTGTCATAATTTGCGAGGTCATTTCCGACGAGGAAGAAATAAGTGGGCTCAGAGACTGTTCCATACACATTTTTTATCATGCACAACTCGTAATATTATAACAAAAAACTTCCAACACAACCTCGTCTAAATATCATATCCCAAACGAATAATTGCATTAATTGCAAAGCTAACAAAGTTTTAACCAAACACTATCTCACAACAACTATTATTCGTTACAATATTGTTTATCCTCACATAAACAATAAAATATTTCTTGTACAGTCCGAGATAATGTATGCTTTAACCAACTTTTAATTCCTGGTTTTCCGTTCCGTGTTCCTGTGAGTATACGTTTAGCGTCTCGTATTTATACGCAGTAAATGCGAGGTTCCTGATCTGTCCCTTTTTGGCTGGGTTCAAGTATAAGTCCGTAGAATCCTATCTCTCATTTTTTTCCTCTGCCTTCGCGCATCTCACTAGCATGTGTCCTCGGTCTCTCAACCACTCTCCTACGCCGCTTCTGTGAGAGTTACCTTTTGCAGACATTCCTATCTGACTATCACAAGCATCATTATTATTATTACTTTGAGTATCATTTTGATAAACATACTACATACGGAGATTATATAGTTCTTTATATTATTTCATATAATTACCTATTTTCCGTTTTTGGCTTCACCACCGCCCATTTTGCGAGAGTACTACAGTTTCTCTTTATATCCGACTCCACTTTATCCGCCCAAGAGTTTACTCTCAATCACCAAGCCCTTAATTCATATACGGAATTACCACCGCAAGCTAAACAGAATATAATGTACATGACAGTTGACCGTACCTTTGCGTATTAGATATTATCTAGTCTCATATCATCGTTCGAATAATCTTCGCTACCTCTATGCGAGTAGTAAGATAAGCTGAATCATCCGGTTTCATTATTGTTAACATATCTTCATCTTAGTGGTTCCCTACGCCCTTACTTCTCCGGGCACTGATCCAGCAACAGGTAAAACGTATTATCTATCAAGAATTGCCTTATTATCATGGACCATACCTAGTATTATTCTTATTCTCATATAGATACTTAATCTAGCGTTGTGAGAACTAGATGTATGAGTTGGTACTCATGCCCCTTCATGCACAACGTGTCTACTCCGCTTTCGGTTATTATATCCTACTCTATCTTCTGATTCCCGTATGAATATTATCCTGCGATTTAGAGCACTCTCTAACTAAAATATGCCTGAATTGTGTCTAGCCTATAATTCAGTGCACTTTTCTCCTACAAACTTCTAGAGCCATTGGGTGCTCTCTCAGCACCGTCTCTCATACCACATCACTCTGGTCAAGCTTCTTTTTTAACAGACTATGCTATTATTATCAGTTCTTATTCACAAGCAACTCTGAGGTCTGCATTTGGTGTCTCTCATCAGAGCAGACCCCCTAGGTTTGGTTCTATCTTCATAACATTTGTCATATGAGAGGACTTTTGACTTCTCTACCCTATCATTACACGCTCACTACATCTTACTCTCATTGTCTTGATATTGAGCATGATGTGCCTCCTCCTTCACTTTAATTCACTATTATGAGTGTCTTGATGAGGTGAGTCAACACATTGTGCTCTCATCCAAGCAGACTCCCGTAGGGGTCTATCGCGCTCCCTCGTCTGAAAGGGTTGTTGAATCTCGCGCTCTCGTATAGGGGGATATTCACTGCTCCTCGCAAAGCAGGGCTGTCACCTTGTCCGCACTGCTCAGTCTTGTTTGCTTTTTTTTTTTTTATCTCTCTTCTTTCCCACAGTGGGAGGTGTGTAAAGTGCTCTTCCCTAGTCTCTCTTCGCTCGCCGGTCGTTCGAGTTCGAGCGCCTTAAGAGCCGCGGCTTAGATCCTCTCGGTAGAACTCTTCACCTCTCGAGGATTCACACTACCTTTTCCCGCGGCTCGTCTTTACACCCTGGGATTTCTCTGGGCACGGCATACGTATTATATCGCTGGTGCTGTTATATTGAAGGATCTTGTTGTATTCGTGAGATGTAAAGGTACGTTTCACTCGTTAATCATATATACACTTATGACAATGTGAACAATATATCACACTGATTTGTTAGAGAAATGATGGTTTTTTTGTACAGATATTTGCTCGTGTCTACTGACGAAATGATGTGTTTAAGAAACTTGAGCCTAGGTTATCAGTTTTATGATTTGAGTATATTGTCTACGTTATGCCAATATGAATTATTGTTAAAGTCTACGATCATTCATAACTTTCATCAGCGTTACAAATGATGTTTATATCCCTTAACGAAACTGAGTGACTACTTTGATGAAGATCATGTTACCTAAATTCTTAGTACTCATAAGATAGTGGTATCTTACTGATAGATTAGGTCTATCCTTTGTAAGTGGATTTTCGTTATGATCTAATTAACGGGTTCAGTTATCGTTGCTTCAGTCATTAGCGCGTCACAAAGTGGGACGGGTAATATCGAGTCATTGTATGTACAGTAATATCAGCTAACTTATTTTGATAAGTAGTGTGATTTTTCATGGTGATTTAAGTACTTGATTATCATACGCATGAGTATGCATTTATGTATCAATTCTATTTACTTTAGTTTGCGGTTATTAGATATGTTTAGCTACTTTTCATATTGAGGTTAAAACTTTGTTGGTTAAGCATATATTCGTTGATTTAGTTATATCATTTTATTATAATTCGACTTTTTTTATAATCTTGTTATGTTTTATATCCAAATACTGTATACTCGAAATACATTGAATTTAATCATCCAATAGTTCTATCTAAATAGATTCAGCTAGTGCTGAGTTGAGGATTAGGGTATGAGGGGGCTCAGGGATGGGTGGTTTCGTATTTTACTGATTTATCTGTATTTATTTTTTACTTTATACATACACTGCTTAATCTATTAAAATCTCAGTAACTATTACGTGTTTACTGTGATATTTTTATTCAAACGAAATTATTACTTTAACTGTTATGTTAGGATTAATATTTCTTTATAGTTATTTTTAATTGTAAGTATGTTTGGTTATATACTTTGATTTATGTTCTTGACACCACTTATTTCGCATCGGGACTCTATGATATTTAATCAGACGAAGTAGTTTGTGTTGTAAATTTCTGTTCCTGTAAATATCTTACGAAGTATTGATGTATAAACAATTTGTATACGTTTATAGTCATATATTATTATTCACTTTGTCTGTATTAGGATGATTATAGACATGTTTTTATTGTTACTAACCATAACTTTTATGTTAAATCTTACGACATGTATAATTGTAATATATTTACCCTGTATAATTCGTTACGAGATAATGCTTGAAAAAATAGTGATGAAATAGGTTTACTCGCTTTTGTATCAGATGTGCTTGGATACTTACTGCTGTTAAGTGCGGAAGTTTGTTAATGTTAGTACCTCTTATTATATTAGTAACGTATTGGTTCGTTGTTAGGTTTTAGTTGTTGTACATATGTTATGATATCTTATGTAATTCCAGGTATTAATATTATTGTTAGCTTTATTAATGCATCAAAACGTTTGTTTAACGTAAGCTGAAAGGTGTTTTCTTGGTATATATATAAAGTAACTTTTTTGTGTTGTTTTGTTTGGTTAAAACTTTGTTATGTTATTAACAGTTATTATTACGTTGTACGGAAATTAACCACTGATTTTGTTAGAGAATGATATCTTGAGTTTTTGTAAGATATCCATCATACTGTGTTAACTGACGAAATGATGTGTTAACGAAAGTGAGCTCCTCAGGTCTATAACGTTTTTGTTATGATATAAATGGGGTTAGGTACAGTGTTTCATTCGTCAGCCTTTAGCCTTTCATGCTTATTATTTATGTAGATGAACACAATCGAGTAGCTCACTGATTTATATATAACTCTAGCTCTCTAACCCATGTCTTATATCATTAATGCTAGTCAAATTCACCTCTGTATATACGCAGTTGCCAGATTTTACCAGTTTGTAATTTATATAAATAGTATATATAGTATTAGCATTCACTATTATAGTATCAATGTGTTTAATAGCATATAAATCTCATATATTATCATGTTTCATCGTATGAAATTTTCTGAAAGGTTGGGTGTAGTCTAACAGATATAAGATTTAAAAATAACATTTAGTATTTCGGTATGACTGTCTGGTAGAATGACATATCTTAGAAAAAATACGTGTGACTAGGTTTATAGTTTTGACATGTCATAATGTTTAGTATTACTTAAACTATTCGGCATAAAGTCATTATGGTCTTATTGTTAATGTAATTTACAGTTTATTTACGGGCTTAAGGATAGTTTGATCAGGTTTTGATCTGATTATGTTAAGCATCTTATTTTCTTTAGTTTAGGAAAGTATACCTATGTTACATTTATTGATGTGGAAACGGCTGTATTACGTCGTAGGTATGTATATTCGTTGATTATCAGTTATTCATATGATACTTAATATTAAATCACTGTATCAATTGTGATATATGAGATAGTTGTAAATATATAACACTGGATAGCTTTATCATAAAGCCTCTACAACAACAACAACAATAACTAACAATAATCTAACGGCCAACAACAACAACAACAACAGTCACTCGGCATTACCAATAATATACCCTTTTGAACTGATATTGGTTCATTCGTACCGTGCGTCGTATTCTTGTTTAACTTTTTCTGATTTGGTGAAAAGACAAGAATCGCCATTTTACCTATTAAGGGTTGTTTTTAATACATACTGAATTTTCGCAGTAAGACATATTTTTTATCGCTCTGTAAGGTTGGATATTGATGACTCTTACCTCGTGTTGTCTCTTATCAGACTCCCTCTTTATCAGAGGAACCTCTTTTGACAGTTAATTACCCTAAACCGATGTGTCTATTATTATATATTTATCATTATTAATAACAGTAAACCGATAATGGCGCACTGCTACATTATGCTTGTATTTACTAACTCAGAGGTCAATATATAATAAGTATTATTTGCATCACTTCTTATGCAAATTGGTTAAATGTCATTCAAAATCCATTTTTCCATGTTTAGTCCATACTTGGTATTTTCTCATGAAAGGAGGTGGTAGTCTAAATAATAGAGATAAGTACTTAAAAAATCTTTACTTTTTAATTCTATTTACTCCGGTGGGCAGGCTGGCGTCTAGTCGATTATAGGTCCTAGTGACGTGTAATTGCTGTTGACATCGATACCCGATAAATTTCATACACATAATATTTTATTTTGTAATAATGGTTAAGAGCTATTTACGTTCACCATGGTGTCAGGAATAATAAGGCAAAACATACTATGCTTCTTTGAAAAAATTAAGATCAAAGATAAAAGAGATGTTAAAAAATAGTGCAGTAATAAAATAATAGATAATAAATATTATATTAAAGAGATAGAAAATAAAGAAAAAATAATCTAAGGAAAAAAAAATATAAAATAAACCGTAAAGGTAAAAAATAAGAGAAATAATATAAAATGGATAATAAAATATTATTTACCTGTCTTGTGTCGAGGAAGAGATATAATAGATAGAAATTAACGTTTCATTTGCGGTGTGGTAGTGGTAAATGCCAGGATAAGTAAAATAAAAAAAAAAAAAAAACATGAGCAAAGCTCTAATAAATAGATAATAACTATAGAGATAAAGAGACACATGTCACGATTTAACGCTTGCATATGCGCTAGATGTCGTCATTGGAGAGAAAGTTATTGAACGAAGGAGGTTAGCGCTTTTTGTGAGTATCGGAGGTGTATAGTCTTTGTACTGGGATTATTTTGTGTGAACGCTTGGAGAACGCTGCTGTCTGTATTAGATGGTATAACAGTTTAGTGGGTTTGGATCAGGTGAGTGATAGATGTGCATATGTTCGGGTTTACCATTTTTTGCTCGGTGTGCTCATCATGTTACTTGGTTACTATCGCTAGTCTCAGTGAGTGATCGCTATGTGGTGTACGGCTCTTCTCACTTTAATGTGAAGGCACACCTGATATAAGTTTGAGGACGTAAGTTCGTTGATCTGTATACATTTATATCTGAGTGTTTGCCTGATGAAAGACGTATATTTACAGTTAAATATGCATTACTGGGTGACAGTTTGGTCTAGACAAATAACGTTAAATTATGATTTGAGTTAGGTTACTGCTATGAGAAAAAGTAATGTATAGTCGCTTAGACCGCTCTCGTTGCGACTGAGCATTTGTTAGTTGCTTTTTCTTGCTCCTTTGATAGCCTTGGAGAATCGGTTGGTTAGTTGTGTTAGACTTCTATAGTTACCTTTGTGAGACGTGGTGATAGTACGTGTTTGCTCTTTGTGGCGATCTATCCTTTCTCTCTGACGATTCTATCGTTAGGCGGGCGATAATGCCTTACTCTGGCTTATCTTGCATGTGGAAAACTTTGTTACGTTAGCATATCTTTGTTGACCCATATGATAATTAGTGAGTAGCTTTCTATCATTAATAGCTGCTGATTATGAAACTTTCTCAGCTTGAGACCTGTCATACTGGTGAGTTGTAGAGTTATTGAGAGCGGTTAAGGATGTTTGAAGTGTGTCAAGGGTTAATTATGACTTGTAAAAGTCACATTATATATGGGGTCGCCCGCGGCCACTGAGTATACGGCTTTTGGCAGAGCATCGTATGTTGCTATTACTGGGTCGTCTATGACGACGATATTTGAACTTTGTAATGTTGTTTCTAACCATATGATGGTCTGCCTTGTATAGTATGTTGCGGTATGTGTTTCGTCTCTGTGCAGTTATTTTCTTATGTTTGACGTCTGATTGCTATTGTTACTCCGATTATTACATGTTCGCGTACTATACGTAGGTTACGTTACAACTTTGGACTATAAAATCTTTTCATAAAATAGTTGCACTACGATTAGTGAGTGGAATATTTTATGTATTATATTTGATCAGCTCGATTTTGAAAAGAAATTTTTGTCTACTTAAGCCGTTTTTGTTTTTGCATTTGTGCTAAAAAAATGTAAAAGTTTCCGTTCGTTTTTGTCAAACATAGCGCAAAATCGTAAAAAAATGCTCACCAAACGTAAAAAATTTCTCTAATTCTGTGTAATATAGAATAAAATTCTGTATAAAAATGTGTTATTGTTTGTTCCTTTTCGGGCATCTATTTTCTTACATGTTCAGTTGATGCTATGTTAGCTTTAATAATGTGGAAATACTTTATTATGTTACAGCAAATTACTTCTTTTCACTAGACTGGTCTGTATGGATAATTAACCTAATGTTTGTGTAAATATAAATTTAATTTGGCTAAAATGTTACTATGTTATGTTGTAAGATTAACGTTAATATGTTAGAGTTATGCTTGAAAAAGTAAGATTAGGTGACGTTTTGCATACCACCATGTTAGTTGTTTTATTGGTGTTAAGTGTGGAACTTTGTTATAATAGTTAAACAGTTTCTTTATTCCTGCTTTATACGATGTGTTATGTTTGTTCTTTTGGTGCATTATTCTTTCTTATAGATTAGATATTGATTTGCTATGTATAGTCTTTTAATTATGTGATAACTATATTAATGTTACATACTTTCGCTGGTCCTGTATGATATAACTTAACGCAATGTGTGTATAATATATTTTGTCCTAAATGTTAATATACCTTATGTTATGATGTATACTAGTATTACGTCAATAATGTTTATTCAGAGGTACGATAACCCCATCACATACTATATCCATATGAGGTTTGCCGTAATGTTTTCGATAATACTCGATCTCCAATACAGAAATCATATAACGGGTATTAGCGTAATATTTCGAAAAAGTGGGAGGAGTTTAACAATTTCTCGACTTGTAATTTGATAACATCTAGTGGAATACAGGTACAATATTGGGTACATTTGTTCGTTTCTTATGCATTGTTAGTTACTTTAGTGGTATTAAGTGTGAAAAACTTTGATAATGTTAGTCATTTATTCGTATCATCAGGTATGTTTATCGGATATTTTCTGTCTTGTGCGTTATATTATCCCAAGTTCCAGGATATTGCATTATTTGTTACGCTTTATTTGAGATGTGAACATATATAGCAATTCAACTGGTACGTCTAGCTATGGGATAAGTTTTTTTGTTGTGTTGTCGCAGTAGAGTTTGTGATCAAAGGTGGGTAAATGGTGGTTATTATCTTATGATACCTTAATGTATATATTTGAGAGAGTGTAGGTGATGTTAGAGATCTCGCATCCTGAAAGCTCGATTGTACATCTCGGTCTTAACACGGGCTGTAGAGATACGTCAAAATGCAGGTTTACATCCTCTCCTTGTGACCTCTTTAAGTAGGTATTCTTCTATAGGTGGGTTTGATGTTACCGGTTCTCCAGACTTCGTTCATTTCACTTATGGCTCAGGTTAGTCGCGTATATTAAGTATTACTCTTGTTCGGTAGATTTTAGTGAGTGGTGAAAAGCGTTTGGATCCATATGTTCATATTTTACCTTTTATCTAGCATGGCTTTTATGGTATCCGGTATATATTTTTTATTACTAGTTATATTTTTTCACCGTGGAGTATGAGAGAGTTGACAGTATCGAGATAGTTTATATATATTTCATTTAGTTAAACTTTTAGTTCTATATATAAGTTTTTATAGAATGTAATTATAACTCCTTCACAGTTAGCATATACCCGTTGTTTTAAGCACTGTTCCTTATTAGTTTCCAGTTTTGAGGTATAAAAAATCGAGAACATTACTAATATATTTACATAAACAAGTATATATATTAAAAATAAGGCTAAAAGACTTCTGTTCAAAGACAAATAAGGTTTATTAGAGTAGAGATAGAGTATGATGGTATATATAGTAGAATAATATCAGGTTTTTAAGGATTACGAGAATGGATAGATAAAATATAGGGATGTTCGAAAAGGCTTAGCGGTGCGTATAGGTGTTTATTGTTGACTGGTTAGCTTTTACCTGTTGTTACAGTTATTGAACTGTGTGTTAATTTGTCTCAGTATTGTTATTAATTCGTTTTTTTATCTCACTTTCGCGTTGTAGGGAGTCTCGTTATGTTCTAACTCACCTCTATTTATGCCTTTGCGTAACACCTCAGGTTACCATCGCTTTATAGTGTTTGGGCGTGATCATATGTGTTGATGGTTGTAGATATATCTTGTCAACCTTCGATCATGCATAAATACTCCACGGCATGAGGCTGCACTCTACGTGCTTATAGCAGTATTACATCATTTTTTTGAGTGCACTATGGGTTCTTAGTGCTCGATCATAGCAACTCGCAAATTGGGCATAGGATTCATAATCAGGGAGTCCAATCTAGATAACATTTACCACCCGCATCATAGATTCCCAGGCGGTTGGTACGGTAGGACGGGCGCCGCGCGGACCGTGCTCGTTTAATGCAGCGGTTGGTTTGATATACTGTTCAGTGATTTATATTTTAGGTATGTAAAACACAATTTATTTCTCTATTTTATCGTTATTCCATTACTAACTATAAATAGAATAATACAATTTTAGTAAAAACATAAAACAGTTTTACAAAGAATAATTACAATAATGTTAAACATTAAAGTTTTTTTAAATTCAAAAATCAAAAGCTACATAACAAAATCAAATGTTTTTAAAGAAATAAATTTACAATAAGCTAAAAGTTTTTTGAAACAAAAAGTTTAAAGAAATAAAGTTAAATAAATAAATAAAGAGTTTATAATAACAAAATAGAAATAAAAGATAGGGCGAAAGGCATTAACCGTTTCTTAATATCTGTTCTTTGCTAGTTAATACTTCACTGTTTTGTTTAAGTATTGACTTTGTTAATCGTAGCTGTTATTCATGTTACATAGTAGTGTACTGTTGCTTTTATCAGGTATTTGGAATTTACTTCTTAGTATTGCAGATTGTTCATTACCATGTTGCTTATGATCGTGAAAGTTATAGATCTTTGGTCTACAGTTCATTGGACTTCTGCTGCTTATGGAGACATTACTGTCTGATACATTGCTTATTGACTATCATTAGGTTTACGAGTTACGATAGTCATAAGGATATTAGCCACGTGCATTATGATCTGAATTATAGTGATCCTTGTAACATCACTGACTTATTTTCAGTGCTAGAGATATGTCTTGTACAGAACGCACATGGCAGACCTCTGGTTTTACGTTTTGTATGCCATCACTAAAGCTGTATATGATTTCGATATTCTTTTAAGTTATGGGAACCTCATTTTTTGGTTTATGCCTACTCTGGTAGTTCGCATCATCTATATTCATGTCATTAGGTATGTTTCGAATTTTGAATGTCTTATTTATGCGAGTATGGAGATCGTTTCCTGTTTTAGTTATCAGTCTATGTGTTGAGTGACTAACTGTTCAGGTTCTTTCTCATTGTGAGAGTGAGAGGCGCTCTTGCTGCGGTTAGCGTACTTTCGTTGTGGTCACAGTGAGGAGTAATCCATTTTCACCATATGAGTTGTGGATTTTACATAAGCTATTTTTGTTTGAAGAGGGGTTGTTTGCACTCACTATGTCGTGCAGGAGAAACTATAATGGATATGGTTAGAGGATATGTTGTGAAAAGTGTGTGTAATCACATTTGATGCGGGTTATTCTTGTTATGTCCTGCGAGAGCATTGCTTAGATCTACTGTCACTTATGCTCTGTTAAGTGAGTTAGTATACTTTTATGGCTACTTTAATTGTTGGGAGCGTATGCTTTTATTCGCTCGTATAATGATGTGTGCTACGGACTTGATGGACGTTTGCTACAATTAGAGTGTACTGTTTCTGTTGGGAGTACGCTTTCTACTCGATCCCTATTGTTCTGTCTTGTGTGGGATGCTAGATTATTGTGAAACTTGTGGTACGCTCATAGCATCATTGACACTTCTATTGATCGGAGCTATGGAGTACCTCTACATAGACAGTGTTGTGACTGAGAGGTTATGACTAAAGTGTCATACTTGTTAATGTAAAAACATCAGTGATATGTTAGAAAAACGTGTTACCAGTTGTTACGTTGCTGCGCCTTCAAATGGGCTTTCCTAGTTACTTTACGTGCGCTGTTTGTTCAAGTATCAGCACCATTATTGTCTACATGTTTGAACCTGTTTTATCTCGATGCTACTATATTGTAGTTGTGTAGTTAGGTTCTTTGTGTAAGTCGACTTGCTCGTTGGCGTAGTCTCAGGAGTGTATGCTTATCTGCTTGGTGGTTTGCTTTATTTGAACTGTTGTAACAGACGGTCTTGTTACGCCTTGTCGCATCCAGTTTCTTCAGTCTGTATTCTCATTCATCAGTATTTCAAGCGACCAAGGTTTATCCGGAAATTCACACCATTGTTGCGTTCTAAATATTACTATTGTTCTTGTTGATTCACTTGATCACATTAATTAGAGTGCAGTCTGTCGTTTAGAGACACAGATAGTCGTAAGGTACGGTTTTGTCACTTTCCGCTGCTGTCGATCTCTAATGTTTGTTGAGTTTCTTTAACCTGTTGTTACGTTTGAGGTGATTTCCTGTTTGGGTGTCACTAATGTTACAAGCATTGACTATCTCATTTTTTGATTGGTAGGCAGTATTTGATTACATTTCCAGGCTACCTATAGGGTTATTCAGTAGTAATTCCCATTTCCTGATAATTGACTTTAGGGCTCATGCATCACATTCGTATTTTATTACCATCCATCTCGGCATTTTGGCGCGTGGGCTGAGTACGGCCACGAATTAGTTAGCTGGGTGTGTGGGGTGATTGTTCTACTGTACTCTTAGTTCTAACGAGGGTAGGGTATGTGTTACCATCACATACACAAAATCTCTCTCTTAAGTATATCTAGAGTGTTCAGTGTCAACCAGCTTTACCCTCGTCGTCCTGCGACTAGTGTTCTGTTATTATATTTTTCCTTGTTATAAAAACATCAAATTTGTGTAAATATGTCACTACTACAGACTAAACACCTAAAACTGACTATAGACTTTTTGCTGATATATGTTGAGTACCGATTATCAGTCACTGCTACATGCCAATCATGTAAGACCTCATTCAGAGCTGTCGTGAGAGCGGGTATTTTGAGGTTGGCGCGCGCGTAAGGCCTGTGTTTCGATGTTCGGTGTTTCACGAACTTCGATGTGTGATCCATCCGGAGATTCCTCATCAGAGGCTATCCATAGAAGTTATCTCCATAAGAGTCGCTCTAGAGCAGTCGTGTTTGATTTATATTATAACATTAAAAACACGTAAAATTTTTTAAATAGTTCAAATAATCTCAGAATATAAATCATATTAGTAATCTAGTTTTTCTATTTTTTTTTTTACTTTTTAATTTTTCTTTTTTTCATAATAATTTTTTTATTTTTTAATTTTTTTTGTAATTTTTTTTTAAATTTTATAATAGAAAAAAAATTTAATTTGGCTAAAAATCTATCATTTCATTTCTTTTATAATAATTTTTTTAAAAAATTTTTTTTCAATTTTTTTAAATTTTTTTTTATAAATTTTTTTTCTTTTTTGTTTTTTAAGTTTCTGTATCGAGGACTACTATTCATAAGGATCAAGATGTAATACCTAGTATCTTCTCGTTGTTCTACGCCAATATTTCCAGTTTGTGGGGCTGGTGACCCCCCTTTAGCTGTGTATAATCTGACCTATTTATCCATCTCAGCTATAATTAGGCCTTGTGGGAGTTGATAGAGTAACCTTCATATGGGAGCCTATGCTGCCCTATCCTATCCAGTCCGAAGATTCATTCTATGTCTCCTACTGTGATTCTCAATTTATCACTTCTCAGTAAATTTGTCGGGTTTTTGTGACTCACCGCCGAACTCATTCGGGTATCCAATCCAGTCATAATTTTTGGTTTTAACGCACTCGCTAGCCGGGATTATACACTTTATAGATTTACCACCTTCAAAAGGCTGTCTATTACATATACTAAGTTATTCGTTCTATTCTCTTGTCAACTATTTCAGATTTTGGGGTGAGTACCTTATACCGGCTGGGGCACCTCACTAACTCATTATCTTTATAATAACACCAACCGGGGTCATCTATAATGAGATACATCCCAGAAGGTTGTTAATATACCGAGTTTTCATAACTCAATCTCTCTGTCACATTACTTATTTCAAGATATTATGTTGAGTGGCTGGATTCCCCCGTAAATTATATTTAGGTCAAATCGGTTATCATTTCATTTATCTCCTTTTAACCGTTACATAATACATCTTAAAAGATTAACATCACCTAAATAAAGTAGCTGTATATATCAATGATTTCCTGTTTCTGTATTATTCATATCTGTTCTATAATTTCATAAGATTTTTGCGGATGTGAAAGTCCCCCGGCTAGGGGACTCTATGACTATCCCTATACGGTCTATAATCATCCACTCATATTATCGAAACTCTACTGTACTTCATGAAACCCTTTATAAACCATCTCTCACCTTACTTAGTCATTGTTATTCATCTACGATCTGTATTCTATTTCAAACTTCGGCACCTGAACATAGTTGCGCTACCCTAATCATCACTCGGTGCCGGATATGACTCACCTCCTAAGCAGATTCACATAACAAGTATTTCTAGAAACTCAACTCTGTATCCTCCTGCACCAAAATTTCAGTCAATACAATATACATCTCTCATGATTTTAATGTGGTGCGTGGGGTCCCCCCTTATTCAGGTATGGGGGGTGGTAGACCATACCTCTGGGGACGTAAACTTTAATTGTATAATGTACTTAGGTCACCTCCCCATCTAACACCTACCATTTATTCTCAAATTTTAAACGACCCGCAATACGATAATAACCACTATACCCATCATTGTAGTGAACGTGCTATATTCAGAGAACCTCGAGAAACCCCTCGGTACCCTACGCGTACGCGTAAGAAGAGCGGCCCCAAGGCGTGGGCGTAGGAACCAATTACTGAGCGGATACATAATTTTATTCAGTACAGGTCAATTGCACACACTAATCCACATCACATATTATTCTACATTCTACCATATTACATCAACTTCACCTACTATAATGAGACCGAGCACCGCTGCGACTTAGATCGAGGAGCTCTGGTCACACTTTTGGACTGGTGCTAGAACCATCGCCTTGTAATACCACCCATCTCTGATTACTCCCTATTGGAATTGGCTCTGGCCGAAGCCTCTTGCGCCGTCTGTGACCTTGGGGATTGCCGTGAGTTACCCCCTGAGCGAGTCTTGTGAGCTCTGTAGTCCATTATGTGATTTTCTGTTGCACACGTCAGGGATGTCGGCAGGCGCGTACCGCCGGCCAGTCGAGGTGGCGTGGCGAGGTCGCGTAGCGCGGAGATCTCGTCGGTGTTCTCGAACATCGTGGATTCGGGGTGACTGCTTTCTCGGGCGGGTCGCGCGTGATCTCAATTTCTGTGAAATAATAATAATAATATAATAATGTGTACTGTCTGGCTTCATTGGTGGCGTTTACTTACCGTACGGTGTATATTAAAAGAAAAATCTAATACCCCACGAGAAGCGAAAGCACAGGACCAGATCCTGTGTTCGTCGGCTCGCACTGTCGGCCTTCGCTTCACTGAATTTGGCGTCGCTAACTTGAATTTAGTCCCATTCCTATCGGCTATCATCACATTTCTTCTCACGCCACTATCCCCAGCATCTAGATCCATATTTTCTTGCTATTTCACCATTTTTTTTTTTTTTTTTTTTTCCCCTTTTTATCCTTCACGCCCACACACTATATTTGCCTCGGCCCCTTCCCTGTTTTCTTTCTGTCGTTTGTAGTCTTCGGCGATATTTTTTTTCTCTCTTCTTCTGGATTCTTTTTATATCTCTTACTTTTTATTTTTTTTCTCTCTTTTTAGCACTGTATTTACGCACTGGTGAAGCTAGTACCCTATCTTAGCACACAGCCGTTACCCTGTATTCAATCTTATAGCTGTGCTGTTGGTTAAGTCTTTTTAGAGGAGAGCGACTATTCAATGGCTGGTAGGTACTTCGCGCATCATTATTTTTTCTCACTATTTTTATTATCCATCTACTCTTTCATACCACTGAATATATACTGAATTATCTATACTAGTTCTGCTAGTCACGTGTTTTGCTTTTTCACTCAATTTATTTTCACGGGCCTACATTTTACTCTCTGTTTTAGTATACCCTTAACTACCTCATTCAACTTTAGGACCTTCTTATTATCTATTTGATTATAGGACCATATCAATTTCTGCTCCTTTCCCGTTACTATTCCTGTTTATTCACCTCCACTTCTCCCTACTCCTCCATGTTTATATTTCTCTCTATCCCTTTTCTACTTAACTTCGAGTCCCTGGGCTATACTATCCTTATAAGCTACCTCCATCCCTGTTTCCTACATTCGAGTGGCTTCTACTAGTCAAGCCCCCTTCCCTACTCACGGTCATTTATTATATATATTATAATTCTATCTAATGTTCATCTAATATTACTAGAATAATCACATTCTGAACATCTATGAGTTTTATATTCAAAGGTTCCGGTATATTCCTTAGTAACTACTATATTAATTAATATTCTATATATCTTATACTTTATATATTAATATAAATATATATTTTAATATATATCTTTATCATTTAATCATATATTATCTATTACATATTCACTTATATTATTTCTTTTTAGAAATAAAAATATTTACAGATTTTTATTGTCATCATTCTATATCTATTATATATATTATATATATCTATATCATCATCTCATTTCTTCTATTATATCTATTTATATATATATATCTATATTTTATACTATATATTATACTATATATATAATATATCATCTTTTATATATATCTCTTATCTTTCTATATAATCTATAATAATTAATTACATATATCGTTTTATATCTCATTCACCCAATGGCTGATAGCTCTAGACATCTTTCTACCGCAATGTCAATGATCGGTGCAATACTGATTACCAAATATTTTTATCCCTCGCTTCTCTAAGTGTGTACATAGTCTTTGCCCCAAACTTGTATACATACAGCATCTAATTATTTTAATATATTATTATTTAATTTAACTTTATATTATCTTTAATATTCCTATTATTATTTAATTTTAATTTATTAAATTATAAGTGGGGTATTATTAGCCTGTGATTCATATTATAACAATATTTTATTTGACCGAGATTTATTAATTAATTATTAATTATTAACATTCGCCAGACAAACTGCTCTTGTTTACTCCAATAAATTAGCATATTGTTGAGGGTGACACCGCGGGTGAGCCAAGGTTTTCCCACCTCTACACCTTTATTCGCCTCTTCATCTCGCTCCTTATTCACATCACTATTTTATCTAGCACTTACCACTTCTCCGAGTTACTATCTCAGTGTCACCATTGATTAATTATTCGACTCCCCTTCACACCATTTCGCCACTCCGATTCGCCTCGCTCCCGCGTCACTTCACTTTCGAACTCTGCACTGACTTGTGCTTACGAGTCAGTCCCTCTTTTTGTTATTCCCATTTTTATTTTTATCTCGATGACTTACTCTATTTTTATGTTACGTATTATAGTCATTATTATCTATTCATTATTATTTTTATCTATGGATTTATCTATGTATGCGTATGTTTTAAAAGATCCATTATTGTAACTCGTAATTAATTGTATTACTGGGCATATACTTTGCAATCCATCACTGCCATCATTATTACTTTACTGTTCGGCACCTGTATCGTTTTAATATATGTTTTAATTTGATTTTTATTGTCAACATATGCACCTGAAGTGCACATTCATCCAAGGCAATTTTTTTACCATTATATTTATTATAATATTATTATACTTATAAATTTACTAGTATTTTATTTTATTAATATTTAATTTATTTATATCATATTTCATATACTATAATATCCTCTATATATATAAATAAATACATATGTAAATTAATTATTTACTTATTTTCAATTTTATTCATATTTTACTTGTTATATATCAATCTTATTTCATATTATATATTCATAATAATTAAATATATTTAGTCATAATACTCTTTCTATATATTATCACCAGATTATCATTGGAAATTCCAAATTTCCCCTCGATTCTAATGTGTACTGAGGTCGCAAGTTGATAAGCATTTTATATTATATCTTCATTATTTATACTATTTAATTTATTATTATTATTATTACTATCTATTATTTATATATCATTATTTATATTTACTTTTAATTATTTTCATATTATAATTATTATTAATTATTTACATATTATAATTATTAATTATTAGTAGTAGTAGTAGTAGTAGTAGTAGTCAGTAGTATGATAGTACAGTCAGTAGTAAATAGTTAGTAGTTCTCTCTCTATTTACATCTATCCTTCTTCTTATTAGTATTATAAGTAGTTAAGTTATAGCATTGTTAATAAAAAAGTATTATTTATTCCACATGAACACGTCATATAAAAGTATTAAATATACTTACATCAATACAATAACATCAAGAGAAAAGATATACGATCACCGCATAATTAATAATCTCTTAAGTAATCTAAAGACCACCAGGAGACATTTTTGCCTGCATATTGTGTGTAGTGTGGCTTTAAGACTACTGAATGACTTTGTGGTGCGGAGGTATACTGTGGCTTGTAACGGATCTCGCTGCCTACTATGTGTGTGCTGACTTCTTCATATTTTATCTCTCTTTCATACACTGACTCTTTTGGTTTAAGATAAAAAAAACGATAAATTATTAAATGTTAGAAATGATTGTTTTTATTTTTTAGATTTATTTCATTGAAGATATTCAAGATCAATTTGGGCATTTTTGAGCATTATGGTTTTATTAAATTAAAATAAAATAAAAATAAAAACGTACTAATATAAAAGATATTAACCTTATAACTCTTCAACACAAACGTGCCCCTACCAACATTCATATAGACCTCCTTGCTGTGGCAGCTCTTTGGATTTATTCTATTCACTTTCATACCAGGATATCATCAGAGCTACAACATTTTGAGGAGCCTAATATATAAATTAATTATCCGATCGTGTCTACACCCCACATAACCTATACTCCTCGATATATAATCGAACCATATTATGACGCAACCTTTTCTTATATATTTTTAAGTTCGAGTATACTCACCCACATGTTGTATGTATGATGCAGCCATCTCTACACTGAATGGGTGCGCGCTGGGCTCACCCTCGCCTCTTTGCTGCTTCTATGTGTCCCCATCTGGCTAACTCCTTCGTGCACACTTCCCCCGTATTTTCATAGATTGTTCGACGCATGCTTACATTCACATACGCAACTTAGGTTATGCTATCTGTTTTTTTAGCATCATCAATGTTATTCTGACAGCTCATAAATCTAATAGGCATACATGTTCAAAATCCCACTGATAAATGGTCTGAATATGAACTGTGGATCCTATTCAACGACTATTTACAAAGAATCTATTGTAAAAATTTTAAGTTTACAGAGCATACAACTTGTTCAACTTTGGAAAACTTTTGATGAAAGTTTGCCGCATTAAGTAAAATTTAATTAGCTGTGATCATCCAATATTCAGTTGAAAATTTAATTAATAAAACCCTTACAAAATTATATAATAAAGAAAGTAAAAATAATCAGAAAAATTCGATAAATTTCTTCTTCAAAACTTCCAACGCTATAGGCTTCAGTAAGGAAGAGAAGTGCCTCCGTAATATTTTGAATACTCACTCAAAACTAAAGACACCCAAAAATTAAGTCAGACTATACCCGCCATAGAGTCAAACAACTGCCATCTTTCTTTAGCAACAAGAGATGCTTTGCGCATCCATCACGCTGTGTAACCATTTAACTGACTAGCCGTAGACCTGTACGTCAACATATATTGGTTACACGAAGAATACGATTGTCGACAGGGCATATCAACATCTCTACAGTCCCAGCAAAACCTTTGAACATTTCAATACGACACATGGTCAATCAACTATTAGTAACTAAAACGGGACCAGTTCCGACGGGTCGGTGTCTCGGGCGAGGAATCTGACAGCTCGGGGGTGACCGGGTACTGCCGAACGGATGAGAATTCGGGTTTGACGCGTGCATGGATGCGAGTTGTCCATGCTTGGAGGAATCCATGTGGCTCCGCGGAAGTGGGGGAGAATGGGGTGCCATTCCTACGCGCTTCGGGCACATGTTCAGGGGTGTTGGGGGTAAACAAAATCCTCAACCTTAGGTCTGAGGTTTGGAACCGGATGAGGGATAAATACCTCCCTTCGAGGAGTGGAAAAAAAAAAAAAAAAAAAAAAAAAAAAAAAAAAAAAAAAGAAAAAAAAAGTAATATTTTAAAAATTCACAATATTTACGGATCGTGTGAAGTCCAGAAACTTAAAAATTGCGGAGGTCTTCTACATCAAAACACCGGCACCAGACATTACATTAAAATTTTCATGTATTTTATAGTATCAGAACTCAATATCATTATTGGTAATTTATTAATTTAATATCATATAATTATTAAGACTTCTCACATTATATGAGACTTACTAAAATAAATAATCACTCTGAAGAATGTCTCATGTATATAGAGACAAAGCGTTCGGGAAATCTATGTATAAATATATATATAATATATATATATATTTTTCTTCTCTTCAGAAATGTTATTTTCAAAGCTTATTTTACAGAAATTAAAAATTAGTAGAAGAAATTACAATATATTAGAATAGAAAAAATAACATAATAAAAAATGTTTAAATATAATAATAATAATATATATAATATATAATACTAATATAATAATAATACTATAATAATAATAAAAAAAATATTCCCCATAAATATATACTCAAATATTAAGACTGTAAATAATATTAAACCGTACTATGTTATTTTCTAAAAATTTTATCTTTTAAAACTACGCCTATTGATAATTAAAAGTTTTCTTTTAATTAAATATTTAAATTATACGGTACGTATTCACACCATATAAGCGCTTCCATTCAGTCAGGAGTTTTTTACGTGTCTCTTCTTCACTTGGTATCATTGAAATATTTAGAATTCTCACAAGCCTCCGGAATACTTTTAGCACGACTCCACGACTTCGAACTTTTCTCTGTAGTATCGATGACCATGTAGATCCTCAATGGTATATACAACACTCACATTCAAGTCAACAACTATTGACTAAGGTTTTTTTTTATTTTTATTTTTAATAAATCTATTTAAATTATTTAATGCCTATTATAATGCCAAGTATATTTACTCTTGACGTATTTCTTAACAAGTAGAGATGCTAATTTTACTTTATCTATATAGTATTTTATATTATCTATATTATAATATATATTTATATATATTATATATATATAATATATATATATATATATACTATATATATAATATTATTATATAATATATTATAAAAATGGGGGGAATGTATGTTGAATTATAATAAACTTTCATCAAAACGAAATTGATTAAGTATTTTTTTTACCATACTTTTAAAATTTTAACCTAACCTAAATTTAACCTAATTTTATGAGTTAGAGAAAACGTAGGATTTATTAACATGAGCCGTAAATTTATATGCTTAATGTTTTCTGTTTAAAAGTGTTTTGGTTAAAGATCTAATTTTGTTACTTTTAAGAATTGCATTTAGCAAAATTTTAATTAGGCACCCTCTTCTAGAGTAGTTTTATTTCTTATATGTTTCTCCGAGTTTGAAAGTAACAGAAAGTAAGAAGAACATTTTTAATTTTCCCTGGGTAAATGTTATGTAAACTATGGCGTGGGTTCTATATATGCATTCATGATATATATATATTATATAATATTATATATATCTTAATATTTATTATAATTTTATATATATAATATATTTATATTATATATATAATTATATTATATATATTAATAATATATATATATATTATAGTTATATATATATAATATATATTATTATATATATATTAAATATATTATATTATAATATATATAATTATTTATATAATTATATATATATATATTAAATATTATATATATATTTATATATATATATATTATTATATATTATATATTATAATATATAATATATATATATATAGATATATATATTATATAATACAGAGATGGGCGTACGCGGTACATTACGGGCGATACTTTTTGTACGATACCGGATGCAAACTTGAAAGAAGATGTAGGTATCGCCAATAAATTTTTGTGTACCGGTCGAAAAACATCGGGTACTTTTATTCGGTACTTTTTTGGTGTATCATGCATGCTTTGTTATAGGAATGTTTTTTTAAATTTTTTTTTCTTTTTTTATAGATTTTTTAAAAATAAAGTATTATTAATAATTCGTGGTAAAACTTTGTTTTTAAATTTATATAAAAAGTAGGCCTCGAATATCATTAACTATGGACGAAATTATTAATTATAAGACACCAGCTGATTTACACTGATGAAACTTATAAATGTTGTAAATGATCCGTAGTGGAACGAAAGTTTTAAAAATATTTAGAAAATGAGACTGAAAAAGTTGTCTGCAAATTTCATACTTCATGACTACATGCCAGATGCTTCAATTTGTTAAAAAAAATTATATGCTTTATATATACTTTGTTACTAGAATAAAGATATTATTTATTTTCCGCCTGCAGGGGAGGTGGGGCCACGGAAGGAACTCCCTTCACTATGCATTATTTACCGCTTCAGGTGCCATGCTTCATTTAGCATCTAAAAGTTTGCTCTAAATGTCATTTTATTATGCTCTAGCATTTTTTAATTTTTTACTTATTTTTTTTAAATTCAAAAATGACCATTTTTGGAACAAATAGGTTTCATATATATATATATATATATATTATATATATATAATATATTATATATATACTATCTAATTATTATATTATATATAGTATATATATATATATATATAGTATGTATTATTTATGATATTTATATAATGTGTTGTGTGTGTGTGCGCGTGTGCGTGCGTGTGTGTGTGTGTGTTATGTGTGTGGTGTGTGTGTGTGTGTGTGTGTGTGTGTGTGTGTGCGTGCGTGTGTGGTCTCAGCTAATGCAAGGGAATATTTCCGTAATGATTCAATTATTTAAGAAATTGTTAGGAATAAAGAAAAGTTTCCTTCTAGATAAATTATTATGAAAAAACAGAAGCTAAATTGGAAAAATTAATTGCATTTTTAATGGTGAGAATATTCTGAGTTATTAAATTTCAAAACAATAGGTGTAAGCCTCAAACAATTATTGCATTAAAAGGAAAGAATGTATAACAAAATATAAAAAAAAAAAAAATATCGCACGAAATGTGTATAAGGTTCTTGTATTCTAACTAAAAAACTATTGACTATCACGGAGTTTCTTTATCCGACTGGATACATTTTATAAATGAATTAAAATAGCATTATCATGGCATACGATTTGTTTTTTTGGCAACCGGATTATTGAAAATGTATACAATCTCATTTTCTTTTTATTGAACAATATGTTATATTTTTTTCTATATCCTGTCCAATTTGCGGTAAAAGTATGAGAACTTATCGTAACTTTATGAAATTTGGAGAAAATCGATCGTTTCTATACATGATAACATCGGGCTAAACGCCCTGACAGACGGGATGCGGCGTAGCACCAAAGTGGTTAGGAGTCGCCTCTGATATATATATAATTATATTATATATTATATATATATAAGTATATATATATATATATATATAAATATATTTATACCTAATCAGTATATATATATATAATATATAAATATATATATTATCAATGCATTTATTTAACAAAAACTATTGACTATCATCGGAGTATATCTTTATCGCTGGATACATATTTATTAAAATGTATATATAGATATATACTAATATATATATATATATAAGATAATATATATATATATATACTATATATATATATATAATATATATATATATATATAGATATTATATATATATATATATATATTGATATCTATATATATATAAATACTTATATACTAATATATATATTATATTAATACGTTATAATAAAATAATATATTATGTATATATAGCTATATATATAAGTCTATTTATATAATAGTTAAAAGTCAGTAATCTATATATTATATATATATTTATATATAACTATAGTATATATAATCTAATAATTATATATATATACCTAACGTTTGTATACATATATTAATATATATACTAACATATATATGATTATTACTATATATATATATAAATATATTATACTTAGTTACTAATATATATATATATAATACTATATTATAACTATACTATATATATTATATATATATATATAATATTAATATATATCTTATAATAATTTAATATATATATACTATATATATATAATTAATATATTATTATATATATATATATA
>JABUQX010123093.1:2500-27525 GCA_015478945.1 Trachelipus rathkii
CCTTCATAGATTTAAAAACATTCTCAAAGAAAAGAATATGTTCCTTTGTTACTTTATATGCTATTTCATTTCAGAAAATACTATGTATTCATTTACTTATATTTTAATCTCTTATATTAATTTTATGATTTAAATACAAAGATTTTTTTTTTAAATCAAAAATATTTGTTAAGTGGTGCCGATGTTTAAGGCTTTACCACGCCCTTATAATAAATAAATAAATAAATAAATAAATAAATAAGATTACTTCCTCGAAGAGAAGACTATGTTTCTTTCTTAAATAGGAAACACTACGTTCCCTTTCTTACATTTTAAGATTATTTCATTGCAAAAAAGACTATGTTCTCTTTCTTAAATTTTTGATTTTTTCCTCGAAGGGAAGACTATGCTCCATTCTTAGATTTTAATACTCTCTCGTTGCAGGAAAGACTATGATCCGTTAGAATTTTAAAAAAGAATATGTTCTCTTTGTTACTTTATACAGTTTGCGGAGTCGTAAATAAATTTTTCGACTCCGACTCCCTCTGACTCTGACTCCTTAAATTCAAATTTGGACAAGACTGACCCGACTCCTCGACCCACTTAAACAAAATGTTTGACCCTGACCTGACTCCGACTCCACTTAAACAAAAATTTTCGACTGACTCGACTTCGACTCCAGCAGTCAAATTCAAATTTGACTCTGACTCAGATTAGTGCTTACAGAGTTACAGTAAACATTTTTTTACTAACAATTTTTTTCGCTTCCATCGAAAACAAAAATATTCACTTTTCCGTAATGAATCTAATCTCAATGCTACACGGTAGCACCAAAATAAATGATGGTGGCGCAAAACATGACAAACAAACATATTTCAGTTTCGGAAACAAATGTATAACAATTATAATGTAATTTATTTTCTTATTTTTATTATAAAACAGCCATTATAAAATTAACAGTTTAATACTTTCTAGTTTAATAATAATAATACACACACATTAATAATAATAATAATAATAATAATAATAATAATAATAATAATAATAATAATAATAATAATAATAATAATAATAATAATAATAATAGCATTTACAGAATCGCTTATGAAATAAAAACAAAAGAATTTCTGACAAAATTATAAGAACTGGATTTTATAATTTAGGATATATATATATATATATATATATATATATATATATATATATATATATATATATATATATATATATATATATATATAGAGTAAAGATATATATATATATATATATATATATATATATATATATATATATATATATATATATAAGAAATATATGGATTGGTCTACAAAGCACAAAAACTCGTGGTACCCACTCTTGAGACCTGTAATACTCATGTGCGGAGCGGTTACACAATTTAGAAATTGCCCAACATCTGAACAGCATTATCCGACCATATCTTTTAATAACTCTTTCATAGTTAAATCAAAGAATGAACATTATAAAATATCAAACTTAAAACTTGAAGCCACTAATATATCCGCCCTTACTTGATGTAGAATCTTTGTTCATAAATGTACCGGTTCTTGATACGTGATTAATATATAATACCGAAGTGTATCACTCAAATAACCTACCCCACCAGATATATATTAGAACAACATATGAGGAACCTTATTAATTTGTTGTACTCAAATACGGTTTAAATTTAAAGAAAGAAAACATATGTTTACAAACTGATGGAGTGCCGATGGGTTCACCACTTTGACCTACATTTGCTGACTTATATATGTCCAATCAAAACAAAATTCTTCGTGAAACAAACAACTTTAACCCTGCGTATTTTACATAACGTATGTCGACGACACCCTCACTATTTTTAGGAACATAGATCATATACATCAGTTCATCAATAGAATTCAAGAGTTGTCATGCTTAAAATTCACATACGAAACTTAGGTTAATAATGCTATCTGTTTTTAAGACATCAAAATCAATGTTAATTCTGACGGCTCATTATCTACAAGCATACGTGTCACCCACTGATAATGGTCTGTATATGAACTATGGATCCTATTCACCGACTATTTACAAAGAATCTAATAAAAACTTTAGTTTACAGAGCATACAACCTATGTTCAACTTGGAAAATTTCTTATGAGATTTGCCGCATTAAGTAAAATTTAATTAACTGTGCTCATCCACAATATTCAGTTGAAAATTTAATTAATAAAAAACCCTTACAAAATTATATAATAAAGAAATTAAAAATAATCAGAAAAATTCTATAAATTTCTTCTTCAAAACCTCCAATGCTATTTGTCAATAAGGAAGAGAAGTGCCTTCGTAATATTTTGAATTCTCACCTCAAGTAAAGACACCTCAAAAATTAAAGTCAGACTATACCATAAGTCCAAACAACTGTCATCTTCCTTTAGCACAAGAGATGCTTTGCCTGACAACCATCACGTTGTGTACCAATTTAACTGCCCTGAGTTAGACTGTACGTCGACATATATTGGTTACACGAAGAATAGATTGTCGGACAGGGCATATCAACCTCTACAGTCCCAGCAAAATCTTTGAACATTTGAATACGGCACATGGTCAATCAACTATTAATAATATTTCTAAACACTTCACAATATTATACGGATCGTGTGAAGTCCAGAAACTTAAAATTGCGGAGGCCTTCTACATCAAAACAGGCAACCAGACATTAACATAAAATTTTATGTATTTATTAGTCAGACTCAATATCATTTGATTTACTTATTACATATCAATTTAAAGACTCTTACAAGAAATAATCCTCTGAAGATGTCTCAAGTATAGAGACGAAACGCGTCGGGAAATCTATGTAAATATATCTTCTTCTTCTCCTGTATGTTATTATCAAAGATTATTTTAAGGAAATTTAATTATGTACAAAAATAAATATTTAGAACGTTGGAAATAAAATCAAAAACTTTAATAATAATAATAATAATAATAATAATAATAATAATAATAATAATAATAATAATAATAATAATAATAATAATAATAATAATAATAATAATAATAATAATAATAATAATAATAATAATCATACACACACACACAATTCTCTAAATTCGACTCGACTCGACTCCGACTCCACTTACACAAGAATCTTCGACTCCGACTCCGACTCCGACTCCGACTCCACTTGCACAGAGTTTTCGACTCCGACTCCGACTCCGGGAAAATTGCACGACTCCACGACTCCGACTCCACGACTCCGACTCCGCAGCCCTGCTTTATACAGATATTTCAGAAAATACTATGTTCCCTTTCTGAAATTTTATAACTTCTCTCTCGAAGGAAAGACTATACTCCTTTCTTCTCCCTCTTCGAAAGAAAGATTATGTTTCATTTCTTAGATTATAATTATACTGAAGTTAAGTGGTGCCGATGTTTAAGGCTTTAACACGCCCTTATAATAAATAAATAAATAAATAAATAAATATTTAAGATTACTTCCTCGAAGAAAAGACTATGTTTCTTTCTTAAATAGGAAACACTACATTCCCTTTTTAAGATTATTTCATTGCAAAAAAGACTATGTTCTCTTTCTTAATCTTTAAGATTTTTTCCTCGAAGGGAAGACTATGCTCCATTCTTAGATTTTAAGACTCTCTCGTTGTAGGAAAGACTATGATCCGTTAAAATTTTTAAAGCGTTTTCGTTTCTGTTCGTTTTCGTAAGCTGTGTTAACAAAATTTAGCACATTTGTAACATGAATCTTTAGCTGCGTTTCCCGAAGCCCGACTGCAGCCCGGGCGGGCACACAGGCGCATAAGCATCGTTTCCCGAGCCCGTTTGCGCACTTCTACGTCACGTAAACGTCACAGTCAGGCGCCCGTTGTTAAATCCTCGATTTCGGGAATTAATAAACGGGCGGGCTGCGGAAAGATACTTTGTTTACAAACAAATTTCTTTACAAAACATGTGTCGGAAGTGGCTTGCCAAAAGTTTTTAAATATTTTAGTTAACATTTATATTAATTTTAACCCTTTAGCTGCTACAGCTGACTCAGCGTGTGTACCCGCTCATGACGGTAGAAATACGCACATACTTATTTTTCTTCGCTGTGTCAGCGTTTGTATTTATTTTGCTTCTGTATATATATATATATATATATATATATATATATATATATATATATATATATATATATATATATATATATATATATATATATATATATATATATTATATATTTATATATATATATATATATATATATATATATATATATATATATATATATGCACCGTATAATAATTTGTAAAAAATAAATCCGCTTCCCATAAATTTACAAATATTTTCCTATTCCTTATATATATATATATATATATATATATATATATATATATATATATATATATATATATATATATATATATATATATATATATATATACATGATATTAATATATATATATATATTTATATATATATATATATATATATATATATATATATATATATATATATATATATATATATATAAAGAAGAGATTACATGATGAAAATCCTTTCTGAAAGAAGAAGCAAGATGTACGAAAGTAAAATAAAATGAACAAATTTTGTAAACATTGGGGTTGGGTAAGGGGGTGGGGTAAGGGGGGGAAAGAAAAGAAATAGATTGTGAGGGGCTCCCAAGTATAGAAAAAAGTCATTGGGATGGGGGATAAGGGGGATACAATGAAATAAATCCACCCAGCATCTAGAATAATAAGCCTAATTTTCAATAAAACCGAGCTTTGAAACATCCCCATGCTGATGGCGCTTGGTTCATACTAACTACATTCGAAGGCGGGGCCAGGATTTATATGCTCCAACAGGTCTTGAAATTGCCAAAGGTCACAAGATAAATGTAGTATAACGTATATATAGAAAGGAAACCAAAGAGTTCATAACTGAATTTCATATAGAACGAATACGATTTATGACGACACATGGTCGGCATCAGTCATACTAAAGACAATTACTCGTGCCGACAACGTTGACGTCCTCAGCAGCGAAAGGGTTGGATACTAATATATCGTATCATTTTATAAAATAGATACATATAAGTATAAAAGTATTGTTTACAATTGTCAGCTGATCCTACGGGCGTGCTCGGCCCTTTCCAGGTACTCAAATTTCCTGTTCTCTGATTGGTTAATGTAAATTTTTTCAATTCGAAGCGTTTCCGAGTCGATTTTGCACACGGGCTGCACTTGGGCTTCGGAAAACGTAGCTTTTATCAAATGAATACTAGAGTTCACTCTTCTGCAGACAACAAACAATCAGTTGTTATGTGATAAACAGTTTAGCAATTAGGGGATATTATTACTAAATGAAGAAAAAAATGAAGAAATTTGAAAATGTGTACTTTTTTCTTTTTTGAAAATAGTAAAATTAAAACAGGAGACTATGCTTTTCGTCTGTATTTTTTTTAGGGGCTTTACAATCTTACAAATTTTACAAGCATATTTTTAGAACGAATCTTGAGCAAATGAATTCTAAAGTTGTTCATTCTTCTGCAGATGACAAACAATAATCTGTATGTTATATTATATTATATTATACTATATTTATATTAGATTAAAATAAGTTATCGTGACTTTATTGTTATTAGAAGCATCATATTATGAGTAAATTACAGTCGAAATAAATAAATAAAAAAATAGAAAATTTTTGAATTTATTTTTGTAAAATTCAAAATCTTGTTAAGTTGTGAAGGCTAAAGTTTTGTATAAATATATGAAACAAATAAATATAAGGATTCTTTCTCGAAAATAATACAATACTCCCATCTTAGATATAATTATACTTCTTTTTTCAAGGAAAGACTGTGTTCCCTTTTCTTACATTTTACGACTATTTCATTGCAGAAAAGACTATGTTCTTTTTCTTATATTTTAAGATTTCTACCTCGAAGGAAGAAAGACTATGTTTTTTGTTTCTTAAATTTTAAGATTTTAGAAAGAAGCACTATGTTCCCTTTATATTTTAAGATTATTTCGTTCAAGTACTTTAATTTTTAAGATTTCTTCCTCTCAAAATTTTGAGTATAAGTCCTAAGTGCACTTCTTTTCACTTAAAATTTTAATTATTTGTTTTCAGGTTTTTCTTATTTCATTTTTATTTTGTATGCTTGCCGAATTTAGGGCACGCTTACGCAAAAATTTAAACAAACAATATGGCGGCTTGGTAGGTCCGTTTTAATTGATGAATGTTTCATTCAATAAAATCATCTTTAAATTTAATTTCCAAATGGATAAACTCCATCACAGTAGTACGGTAGATAAATCATTTGTAATATAAACCATTTGTATATTTATTTTATTTGTTCCAAGATTCCAATAGTAAACAAACAGTAGCCTAAGTGGAAATCCATGGTGCGTTTAATGCATAAAATTTGTGCTAAAACTTGGTAAGCATTTCTTAGCGTAAGCACAAATAACAAAAATGGTCTTATTTGCTTATTATTGGTAAGGTACAAGAAAAAAAAAAAAAAAAAAAAAAAAAAAACCATGAAGCCAAGTTTCTGTAAATTTTGTGAATTTTGAAAATTTTCCCTACTTCAATAATGTAGATGTTTTACAGACTTCATTTTGTTTTATTTGTGTCTGTAAGACTAATTTTGTAAAATTATATAGCTCATGTAGCAAAGCTTAGAAAAATATACATTTGGAAAAGCTCAATGGAGCATAAGCTAAACACCTATTATTTTGAGCATTTTTGATATTATAGGTCAAATAAAAATCTTTACTCAGTTTCATAATAAATTAACCCTCAAATTTTCTGCCAATTTTATCAGAATATTTAGACAAAACAGCCCTTAAAGGTAATAGGAGAATTTTGGTTCTGGGAATTGATGTGAATCTAGGTTATGACAGGTTATCTGCATAAGAGTTTTCATGATTTGACATAATTTAAATTTTTTAGTAATAAATGTTATGAAATTTTGATTGTATTGTTTCTTATATTCATTTACATAATTTTTAATGCATGAATTAGCTATTATAAATTTGTACATTTGAAAAAATCTTTATTTATTTGTAAAATATTACACAGTGACCTGATTCTGTACTGAACGGTTTTGATATATATATATATAATATTAGTGATATCACCGATACCATAATATATATATATATATATATATATAATAAGTATACTATATATACTTAAAGTAATATAATATATACGGTATATATATTATTTATATATATATATAATATATAATATATTATAAGTGATCTGATTCTGTAATAATATTTTGATATATATATATATATATATATTAGTGATACACCGATACCATGGTATCAGTGGTATCTGTCAATTTTTGAGGTATCTGTATCTTGAATTTTGAGAGTAATAGTATCAGTAAAGTTTTGCCAATACCTTTAACCGATACCACACATTTTGCGTCTTTTAATTGATTTTGATATACAGTATATATATATAACCGTTATATATATATATATATATAATATATATATATATATATATTATATTATATATATATAATAAGTATATATATATAATATATAATATATATATACTGTAAAATTGGGGGGAAAACCGGTCAAAAAATTCGCCGTTTTTTTTTTTATGAATCATGAAAAATCGAAATTTTAAGTTATATCTATACTTAATAGTTTTTTCTCACATTTAGAGTTTCCTTAATGTTTTAGAATAAAGAAAATAAAAATTTGTGAATAATTTTTAAAAAATTTTTGAAAATCCATTTTCAAAAATTGAATTCGGGAAAAACCGGTCAGTGGCGTCGGGAAAAGCCGGTCATTAAATATTATTTCTTTTGTGCTTGTCCAAACTAATTATAATTATAATTTAAATGTTAAATAGAGTCTAATAATATTATAGAATTAATTTGGATTGAAAAACACAAGTCTAAGTTATTTTTTATTAACATTTTGCAAACGTTGATTTTTTACAAAATTTTGAAAATTTTTTTTCATTTTTTTATGCTAAATAAGCATTGAAAAAAAATGAATTATGACAATAATTTTTAATAATTTCTAATAATAAGAATTAGAATTAGAATTTTTTTGCAAAAAAAAAAAAAATTTTTTTTTCCAACTTTGGGAAATTTTTTTGACTAGTAGGTGTAAGTTATTTACTTAAATTTTTATATATGGTTAAAATATAATCTATTTGCTACTTAAAAAACCTTTCTCTAATTGAAAAAATTTTTAATTTAAAAAAATATTAACAATTTATTAAACTGACCGGTTTTTTCCTCCGTGACCGGCTTTCCCCCATTTTACCACGCATACCAACGGCAAAAAGCCAGACATCCCAACAGTTCCTCAACCAGTCCCCATTCCAGTCTATTTCGTTTCAATACATTAAATTAAATAAATCAATTAAATTTTTAAAAAAATGTTACAACCTTTATACAACAGGAAATCATAAACATTTTCGCTACGAAAATGCAGGACACGGGGCCTTGGAGGCAAAGTTTCTTCATTAAAGGACTTCTACTGAGGCAAGGTGCTAAATTATATTATCAAACTCAGCTGAAAAAAGAAAAAGCACATTATTATTCAGCACCTAGTTCATTAATTCATTTATTTATTTATTTATTTATATATAATTAACAAAATAATTATTTATAAAATATTTGAGTTATCCATTCCTACAGTTCTCTTTTAGCATATAATTGGTTTTATGGGTATCTTAGTTTTCCTTTCAAATTCGATTTTTCCTAAATTTAAACATATGAAATTATTTTTATCCGAAATGTGGATTAGAACAAGTAATGTTTATTTTAATTTTTTTTTTCTTAAATTAAACGAGTGTTTTTATTAGATTCTTAGACAGGAAAAAAAAAACAACTCTGTAAAAAAAATTAACATTCACGAATATGTATTGTATACAGTCTTGAAATTTGCTCTCTGTATTTTTGGAGAGGTACGAGCCGTTACAATTTATAATTGATTAAAAATAGGTTATTCAATGGCGATGATTCCTTTACACTTTTTGTTTTAAATTTTACTAAATCTTTCATTTATAAATGTAATGTATTCTTTCAGATGCCCTATTTTCACAAAAAAAAAATTAAGAGAATCTTTATCATAACTTGCAAAATATTTGAAGAATATCGTTCATTTCTATAATAATAACTCGTGCTAAGCACGAGTAGCACGAGTGAAGGAGTCGCCTCTGATATATATATATATATATATATATATATATATATATTATACTTATTATATAATATATATATATATATATATTATATACATATATATATTATATATATATATATGAAGCTGCTGCATATATTTGTAGGTTCAACGAGCGCGCCACTGAATATATATAATATATATATATATAGTATATATATATATATAGTATATATATATATATATATATATATATATATATATATATATATATATATATATTATATATTATATATGTGTATACCTTATATGTAGTAATAAACTTAATAATTACTTGATTTTGTATTTGCTGGAGCAGCCTCTTTTTTTTGCGGCTTCGACTCCAGGTCCCCCAAATATTTCGGCTCTGACTCCGGCTCCAGACCCCAAAAATTTTGGTTCCGACTCTGGCTCCAGTCCCTCAAAAAATTTTGGCTCCGGCTCCCGTCTCAGCAGCATTGTACTGTGTTGTGAAGAATATTCAATTCCTGAAGGAAGAGAAATTAGTTACTGTTGAAGTAGGAGGATTCAGACAATATGTGGGGATATCCTTTTATAGGTGTTATGGACCATATAGTAGCAAATGATGACGGTTTAATGGAGTCCAGTGCAAGACGATCAATGAAGATGTGGTGAATAGATTGTGGGTATGGTGACAGCAAAATTTGCAGGTAGGAGGAAGATACTATGACATGTAGTGGCTGTGAGTGATCTTAGTGTGACCAATGCGGAGATGTGCAAGGATTGCCTCTTGTAAACTATTTCGTTGGTAAGTGGAAAACCACTCACCAATATTTAGTTTTATATTTCTAAGTTTCGCCCTTGTCAGATCATTTACCCAGCACCCCTGCTGGTAAGATTGGAAGCCTTGTTGGAGAGCAGGATAATAATCAGTTGATGGGAGGAGACCTTGTTGAATGGCATCTGGTAGGTATCTAGAACAGTTATGGAAAGAGGAGGTACCATTCTGGCCTCTCTGTTAGCGATTTCGTTTCCAGTCACCCTTGCATGAGAGGGGGTCCAGCAAAGTGTAATTTGTTTCTTGTGAGAGTGGAGCAGCCGGAGAAATTGTTGTACAGTTGATACCATTGTGTTTTTAGAATAGGGTTTTAGGTTCCTAATAAATGAAATAAGAGTGTTCTTGGTTAAGGAATAAAATTTGAGAGAGGGCATTCATTATAGCTATTAATTCTGCCATAAAAATTGAAGCATGAGGGGGGGGGAGGGTATGTGAGAGGTTGCAGTCAAGAAAGATATCAGATGGACCAACAACATCCCATGTTTTAGAGCCGTCAGTTAACACTGGAGTAAATCCACTGTGAACTGCAGAATGAGACTAGGATGATGTCTTAAACAAAGCAACAGGGTGACTGGATTTGGAGAGAGAGGTCAAAAACAGACAGATGGTGGGAGCAGAGAATAGCTAAGGTGTATAACCTTCATCATAAGAGAATGGCAGCACCTTTTGCAAAGGGATGTTGAGGAAGTTAAGGATGTTACAAACTATGTTTGCAAATGGTCAGTAAGTAGAATTCTGAGGTATCTCACAGAATCTGTGTCAGAGCAGACTGTATTGGGGTTTGAAAATGAATGTAACTTGTGCACATGGTATATTCCAAGAGTGGTTGGCATCACATCAGATTCAACTCCAGGCTCTGTGTCAGAGCAGACTGTATTGGGGTTTGAAAGCAAGATAACTTGTGCACATGATGTATTTCCTTCAAAGAGAGAGTGGCATCACATCAGATTGAACTCAAGACTCACCCGGGGAGATGATCGGAAGGCTCCTTTGGGGAAACTGATTGCCTTATCTTGGATGGGATCCAGCAGATTTAGAAGAGTTGGAAAAGTCTGACCATATACTATGCTGCATAGTATATGGTCGGATCGGATTAGGGTGATGCAGAGACAAAAATGGGACCTGCAGTCAGCACCCCATGATTTTGAGGTGAGATGACGCCTTAGGAGTTTAATGTGGAGTGCATATATTAGGTGGTCGTCTAGAATGAGGCCTAGAAATTTGATGTGGTTACAGGAATGGGAATGGGTGAACCATATACAGTTAAGTTCGCAGGAGGAAAGTGGCAGGTTCTTCAATTCCCTTTTTTCTGAAATAGTGGTGGGAGTAAAATGGAAGCCATGGGAGTTACTCTATTGGGAAATATTCTCAATAGCTAGTTGAAGTTTCTGTTCAAGAAATGTCAGCCTGACACTGGCAATGTATAGCGCCAGATCATCAACATGGAGAAAAACTGTCCGTCGCTGGATAAAAGTAACAACATCATTGAATCTGAGAGCAAATAATAATACACTTAGAACACTACCTTGCAGAACGCTTTCATCCAGAGTAAAGTGGTGTGATAGAATAGAAGAGCACCAAACCTAGATTTATCTGTCTGACAAAAGGCATTTATTAAAGAGAGGGGCTGCCCACGGAAAATGAGTGAGTGGAGTTTAAGGAGAACCCCAGTTCTCCAATTTGTGTCAAGCATTTTCAAGGTAAAATGAAACAACCAAGAACCATCCCACCAATTGAGAAGACTCCCTGAATGTCATGGTCCAGTCTTAACAAGGTATCCACATTCTAACATTTTGCGGAAACCAAACTGGAATTTGAAAAAGCCTGGCAACTCTCTAGAACAGGGAGAAGGTGGCCTGAAACCATTTTCTCCATAAATTTGCAAATATGACATCAGTGAAATTGGTCTTTGGTTGTCCACCAACTTTGGATCTTGGATCTTTCCCAGGTTTGGGAATAGGGCTTACAAAACAGATGGAAAAGAGGATTCGATCCAGATTCTGTTATACAGGTCCAGCAAGAACGCTGATGCAGATGGGTGAATAAGATGGAACATTATGTACAAAATTGTATAGGTCAGGGGCACTGTGCTATTCGCCAGTGGAGTTTGATACTCTTCAAGTGTAAAAAGATGGTTATAGGTATGATCTCCTTTCAATGTTGAAAAGTCTGGCAGTGCTGTGTTAATTCACAGTTTTTGAAAGGCTTCAGGATAGTGGGAAGAGCTTGAGTGGCTAGCAAGGCTATAACCAAATTCATCTGCAGCAGCTGCTGGAGCAGAGGCTGTATCGGTTATATCAGGCCTGTATTGGAGGACTGTGGGTGGAGAGTTGTTAGAGCAGCTAGATATTTTATGTACAATTTTCCACACTGAAGAAATTTTAGTTGTGGAGTTGACAGTTGAAGTATAATATTGTTTACGTGTTTGGCAATTAATTCGACGAGATCTCGCCCCAGCTGCTTTAAAAATTATCATGTTTGGGGTTGTGTGGCTCCGTTTGTATTGCCTGTAGAGTTTTTTCTTCTCCAGGTAAGCTTGTGCACACTTGGGACCACCAAGGGGCTGCCGAACGCTTACCTGTGGAAGATCGCGAGAGTCAAGCTTCTGCTGCTGTGATAACTTGCTCTAAGAAGTTAAAGGCAGCATCAATGGTCGGAAACCACTTATTGAGGGAAGAAAGTGGAATAGCTGTGGCCTGATGAAAAGGAGCCCACTCAGCTTGACCATAATGCCAGCGGGAATGGAGTTTTATCATTGGACTCGGTGCAAATTCATTTAAGTCTATTGGGTAGTGGTCACTTCTGTATAAGTGATCAAAGTGGGACCAGGCGAAGCGATTCATAAGAGAATGGGAACAGAAGGAAATATCTATACAGGAAGAAGAGTACGTGTATCTAAACATTCATGTATTGTATTTTCAGTAATTATTTTCTGTATTCATGTAATTAGTACTAGACTTTGTCCTACTCATATTCTAGTCTACCTTTCTGGATATTTTCTCATATTAATAATTTTTTTATTTCTCACCACCCCTCCTGTCAACTTATCCTACCTCTTAGAATTTAACATGCCCAGATTTCGCATGCTGCATGCATGTAGCTTGTAAACCCTACTTTAACCTTTGGAGGTAGAAAACGGGTGTTAAAGGTCAGTAGTAAATGAAGCGAGAAGAAAGGTGCATAATAGGAGTGAATGGCGGGGTTTTGTGAGGGGGGTATGGTTTTGACCCACCTGGGCCAAGGTATGAACCCCACATTGACGAGATACCGTAGTGAGGGTCCGTCGTAGTCCAGTGAAGCTCTAGGATGGATTTTCTGGCTGCGACGAGTTCTCACTAATAGGTATAGAGGGGGTGGTAAGGCTGGGCTTTCTTTTTGACTTGCATCATACTCTTCTACTACTATTCTGTTTCCGGTGCATGTTACATCCCTTAACCCCAGTCTTGGGGAAAGAAGGTGGGTGATGATGATGATGATGAATATATATATTATATAATATATATATAATTATATATAAATTTGTCTATATTATATAAATAAAATATTAAAATATGTATATATATATATATATATATATCATAATATATATTATATATATATTTTCGAAAATCTGCGCAATATTAACAGTAATGAAATTGAGGTGTTAGTGATGTGTGTGGGTTTTGATGTGCAAGAAAGGAATAGGTATTTTGGGATGAGGTTATTTAGTTAGGAGGAGGTAATCGGGTAGGGGTGAGAAAAGTTTGAACACGATGGTAAATCTTGCAGGTATAGATGAAATTACTAGTGAAATGACCAAGAAGGAGGCGAGATGGTGTTGATTGGATTTTGGAAGTTGTGTAATAAAGCGTTTATGGAGGTTATGAGTTCCAAGGGATTGGAGGAGAGCGGTAATAGTACCCTTATATAAGGGTAGGGGAGATAAGGAGAACTGTAGAAATTATAGGGGAATAAGTTTATTGAGGGTTGTAAGGGAAGGTATATGCTGGTATTTTGGTCGAAAGAGGTGCGTCGAGTGACTGAGGGACTCGATTGGGTGAGAAACAAGGTGCGTTTAGGAGTGGGCTGAGGATGTGTGGATCAAATCTTTACATTGAAACAAATGATTTGAGAAAATGAGGGAGAAAGAAGAATAAATTATATTTTTTAGTTTTATGATTTACAACAGGCGTATAAAAGGAGATTAATAGGGAAGCTTTTATGGCAGGTATAAGTGATATATGGTGTTGGTGGTAGGCTTCTGAATGGAATCAAAAGTATGTATGACGATAGTGAAGCGGAATGTGTAAGAATAAATGGTGTCATGGTGATTGGTTAGGATTAATAGTGGAGTGAGCAGGGTTGTGTTTACTCGTCTCCTTGGTTATTCAAATTTGTATATGGATGGGGTTATGAAAGAATTCGAGGTGGGAATGGGCAGGAAATGGGTGTTAGAATGATGGAGAATGGAGATGAGTGGAGGGTGCCCTACCTCTTATATGCGGCGAATGATTTGGTTCTGTGTGGCGCATCTTGAAGAGAGTTTGAAAGGATTGGTAGAGAAATTTGGCAGGGATGTAAAAGGAGGGGTTTGAAAGTAAACGTAGATAAGAAGATTCAGGTTATGGTTGTGAGTGAGGACAGTCCTCAGTGTTGAAGTTATGTTAGATGGTTGAGCAGCGAGCAAGTGTCCTGAGTTTAAATATTTAGGGTATGTGTTGGAATGAGAAGGGAACGGATGATGCAGAGATGTAAGTAGGAAAGGTTTGAATGGCAGGAAGGAGGAAGGTGGCAATTAAATCGTTGGTGAATGTAAGGGGACTAAGTCTTCAGTGCGCTAGAGTCTTACATGAGGGTATGTTGTTACCTGTGTTATTGTATGGTAGTGAGACTAATGGTCTGGAATTAAGAAGTATCGATCTAAAGTTCAATGTGTTCAGATGGACAATCTTTAGGGGCGTGTTAGGTTGTGAGAAGAAATTAATAAAATGAGGAATGAACGTATTAGAGGAGTTGTGTGGTGTGAAAGAAAGGGAATGAGCAGAATACATGAAAGTAATGTTGAAATGGTTTGGTCCACTTTGGAAAGGATGAATGATAGTCCGGTTGGTTAAGCGGATGTATAGTTGGACGAGTGTGTAATTCGGGAAACCGACCGGCCTGGGAGACGACAGAGAAAGTGATTGAGTCGGTGAACGAATGTCCGAAGGGAGAAAAATGCGAGTTTGGCAGAGGCGAGAATAAAGTCATGATAGGAGAGAATGGCGGGGTTTTGTATGGGGGATGGTTGTGCCCACCTGGCTAAGGGATGAACCTTACATTGAAGAGATACCATAGTGAGGGTCCATCGCTGTCCCCATGAAGCTTTAGGGTGGAATTTTCTGTCTGGACGAGCTTTCACAAACTCACTAATTAATGGTGCAGAGGGGGCGGTAAGGCTGGGCTTTCTTTTCCGACTCATTGGTCATACTCTCCTACTGCTTTTCTTTTCCTGATGCTTGTAGCACTCCTTTTACTCCAATCTTGGGAAATAAGGTAGATAAAAGAAAGAAGATATATATAATATATTTATATCTATGATATATATTATATATATATATATATATAATATATATATATAATATTATATATATATATATTATATATATATATATAATATATATATATATATATGATATATATAATATATATTATATATATATATTTATATATATATATTATTATGGTATATATATATATATATATTATATATATATATACTATATATATATACTATAGTATATATATATATATATATATATATATATATATATATATATTAGTATTATATATATATATTTATATATATCTATATATATTATATATATATATATATATATATATAATATATATATATAATATATATACTATATATATTATATTATATATATGCTGGTTTATTTTTCAGAAATGGTTTCTCGTTTGGAAGATCTTTGTAGAATTCAAGTAGCCATTGTACATGCATACAATTTGGATCTTGCGTTTAAAATTTATGATAGTTTTATACATACTCACAAGAATGAAGTTTCTTCCAAATGGCTTGAAATAATGGAGGAAAAATTATCATGTTCATTGAACAAGATTTCCCTTTAGGTTGAGAGAAAAAATACCAATATCTGTAGTAATTATGTGTCTGTTGCAATATATCGAATGGATAAAATTTAATGTTTTAAATTTTTATCTGTTGTCGAATTATTGCGTCTTGCCGAGTTCTTGTTTTACCTCTAAAGGAATGATCAATAAAGAAAAAGCTACGAGAGAGATTTTGAAGAACACTAAAATAAGCATTTCCACTAGATTTTGTATAGCTTGTTATTATTGTTTTTCTGATGTCATTCCTGCCTTGTGGAAACAATTACCTAAAGATAAGAGACCTAAAATAGACAATGGAGTTTACAAACATGGTTTAGGTATCGCTGGGAACATAAGATGGTTGTTTTATGGTCTCATTTTTTGTTAAAAGAAATTGAACCTATAATGAAAAAAAATTTCACTTTTTCATGGGTCAAATTTGAAACCTGTTTGGAAGTTGGTAATGATGTATCATTTAAAAGTTGTTTTGAAGAGCTGAATGAGCAAGAAATTGAGAAGGCTGTTATTTCTTCGAGAGACAAGCTTTACAAGATCCTAAATTATAAAACTGATTTCTTTTCTTTGCCGATGTTGTTACGAATGGAGCCTTATATTAATATGGCTATATTTTTACTTCACCATTTAGATGAGAAGCTAAAAGTGTTCTTTAAGCCACACCGGATGTTGTTTTTAGTATTATATAGTTTATTAAGTTTGCCTTATCAACACTTGTTTATAGACACCGTGAATCAATTTTGGGATATATTACCGAAAAGTGTTTTTTCACCACTGCTTTCTTCATCTCCCATTTTACTACTCACATGAATAATTGTCCTTTCAGGTGACTGTTTGATAAAGAAATTGTCATTTGACACAACAATACAGTCTTTATAAAAAGGTTTTTCTTTAAAACAATGTTAATAGGATTTATTTGCCTGATTTAATTGGCGAGGAGGAAAAGGATTTTGATATCCTTCTGAGAGAATATTTAAATTCAGATAGCAAACCCATAATATTTTATATTTTTAGCTCATCTTCACTTGCCACTGAAAATGAAGAAATTATACGACTGATTTTTGCGAGTGCAACCTTGAAAGAAAAGTCATTAATTGTAGAATCACAAGGGCGATTAATTTGTGGAATGGCTATAAATATTTGTGACCTGAAGCGAATTGATCTGTTGATTGAATGTTGCATACCAAAAGAAAGGGTTAAAAGTTTTAAAAGGAAACTAGTTAATGACTCGCATGCAAATCTAAAATTGTTGAACATTATTCGTGGTGATAAATTGGATCAGTTTGAAAAGATTCTTAATTGGGCCTTGAATGGTGAGGAGATAAAAGAATTTCAACGAAAGTTATTGGATTCATATTTGACAGCATGTAATATTCAATATTACAGTTCTGACGATTTAAAATGTTTTGATAAGCTTTTGGATTTGAGTCTGTCTTCAGATGAAATTAAATTGTTTAAGAAAAGTTTAGGTTCAAGCGCAAGTTACATTGCGGAAGAGTATTCACTTTTCTTAAAGAATGGTGATTTTCATAGGATTGATATGGTCTTGAATTGGATTTATTCCTCACAAAACGAAATAGCAAAGCTTAAAAAAGATTTAGCATTTGAAATTTTTCCTCAAGTAAACATGTTTTGGGATGGTAAAGATTTTCAGTCCTTTTTTGGCCACTAATAAAAGGTTTGTAGAGTCGACTTCTCAGCCTGAATTTTTAAATATGTTTACATATAATTGTTATTGAGCAATTTTTAAGTAGATAAGTAATGGAATTATTCTAAGTAATTTAGTTGCATAATATATTACAGTTAAAGGGAAATAACTTGGAATTTTTAAGTGGGCTGAAATGACAGAGAGTGAAATTAAAGAATTTAAAAAACGTTTAGTGTTTAATAATAATAAAAAAGTTTTTAGAGCATGTGTTCATTTTATAGAAAAAAATTGCTCAATTGGACCCAATTTTCAGAAGAGGAAATCAAAGAGTTTAATTCTATTTTGCAAGAGGAACTTCATCTCCATTTTCAAAGTAAATGAATAGTAAATGAAAAGTTGATATAAAACTTTCTTTTCAGTGGACTTACTTGTAAAAAACTATATAATGGAAAACAAATGTGATAAAATTGAAGAACTTTTAATTAAATTGGCTGTTTGCAAATGACATTATTAAACAAATGGAAAGTATTTTTTTTTTTTAATTTCACGAAAAAGGTAAAATATATTTGATTTTTAAATGTTTAATAAATAATGGATATTTAGAAAATATTTTCATTATTCATCAGAATTAAATAATTACGACTGAGAAAATAACTCTGTACTAAGGTTAAAAAACAAAGGACACGAAAAGGAAACTTGGGTCTTCTCTTTAAGTAATAAAAGGAATGATAAATGAAGTCCTTATTTTTTTACGTCATTTTTAAAGTTAAAAAGTTTGTAATTTTGATACAATAAAATTTTCAGTTCAGTTTGTCGTGAAATATTTACATTTTTTATTTTTTTTTTTACATTATTAGCTTTTAAAATAATTAATATGAGTTAAAAGATAAATATTGTCACTGATACCAATATTGTTTAGCATATCATATATATAATATATATATATGTATATATTAATACTTATATATAATTAATATATAATTCAATGAGGATAGTATCGTATATATAACTGTAGTATTAAAGATAATATTATATAACACTTGATATATGAGATATAGGTACTAGTGATTAATGTACTATAAGTAATATATATATATTATATAATTATTATTAATTATATAATATATATACCTAGGTATATTAATAATATACTATATATATATATATTATATATATATATATATTATATATATATCATAATATATATATATATATATATATATATGAGAAACAAGAGGTAATAATTGAAACAGTTTGCAGTAAAGGAGGATGAATGGGTGACATTACAAGGCGAATAGGAAGCTCTTCTGGTAAGGAAAGTGCGAAAGGTTAAGGAATGAGGAATAAGGGGAATCTGCTTATAGAATAATGAATAAGGATGATAGTGTACTTCTCCTAACTGATAAACACAAAATGTATGTTTTTTGACTTAAGGCATGAATATGCCACCACCTCATATATTGGTTGGCAGTAATGATAATATTAGTAGTGAAACCGGTTAGAGATACAAAATCTAACTTAGTTTGAATGTAAAGGAAGGAATAGGTATTTTGGGGATGATTTATAGTTTATTAGGTCAAGAAGTGGATATTAATCAATTAATTGTACAAGTTGAAACAATAAATTCGTAAATTAATTATAGCAGTTATAATATTTTTAGAAATTACTGGTGAAATGATCAAGAAACGGGGAGGCGATAGAATGGTTGATTGATTTAGGATTTGTACGAGGTTATGTGTTAAATTAAAGTGACGTATTATGTAGGTATAGGGTATGACTATGGTTACCAGGGCTCTGGAGAACAAGCGAAGAAGTATTAGACTCTCATGTAATAAATTTTAATAGTACCCATAACTTATAAGGGTAAGGGAGATAAGGGAACTCTAGAAAGATTGACGTGTTTGTAGGGCGTAACCACTACTATAGAACATGGTATTTTTGGTCGAAAGTAGTTGCGTCGATTTGTTATGTGAAGAAGGGCTGCTAAGGATCTTGATTGGTGTAAAGAAGTACAATGGTGCACCGTATTATGGTAGTTAGGTTAGTATTTGCGATGTCGCTAGAGATCTAATCTTTACCTTAAATTGTAATACAAAATCTGATTCGAGATAAATGCCAAAAGGATTAGAAAGTAAAAAATACTTACATAAAAAATAAAAAAGATTAGAAGAATTTGTATTTAGGTTTTATGGATTTTTGCAACAGGGGTGATGATAGGGTTAATAGGGAAGCTCTATGGCAGGAGTGTAATATATGGTGTTTTAATTTTTTAATCGTTAATAAATGCTTGGCGTTGGTGTTAGGCTTCTTAAATGCAATCAATATGTATGGTGTAAGAGTAGTTGAGGTGTCGTTTGTTGTATGTGAGAATAAATTAGGCTGTCATAATTGTGGCTGTTACTCTGGTTTATATTAGTATTAATTAGCGGTGTTGATGAAGACAGGGATTGTCGTTATACACTATGCTCTCCTTAGCTTTTCTACTTTCAGTTATAATGTGATCGGGAGATTAATGAAAGAATTAGCAGGTGGTATCCTTCAAAATTATTTCATCATATTAACTGCCTACAATTTACCACTTAAATAAGTTATTATAAAATGTTCAATATTCAAAGGTGCAGCAGGAATCAGACACAATAGTTCCGCTAGAGATTGATGACAAGAGAAATGGTTTTGACATGAAAGTAGCGAGAATCCCTCTAAGCCTACCTTTATAATGACGAACAGAGACATTTTATTGATTTGGTTCTGTGTGCGTACATCTGAAGGAGAGTTTGAGAAGATTGGTAGAGAGATTTGGCACTGTGTGTGTAAAGAGAGAGGGGTCATGAAAGTAAACGTAGATAGAGTAAAGGTTATGGTTGTGAGTGAGGATAGCCGACTCGAGTGCTGAGAAGTATGGTTAGGATGCTTCATATGAGTATGCTGGCCTCGCAACAAGTGTCTGAGTTTAATATATTTTAGGGTATGTTTTGGATGAGAAGGGATACGATGACAGATCGCTAGAGAGCCTGTCGCTAGGAAAGTGTCGTGATACTCGTAGCCAATATGTAGTGTGTAACGTGAGAGTGTGCTAAATTAAAAATCTTGTTTTGACGTCAAATGTAAAAGTGACTAAGTTCTCTGGTCGAGTGCGCTAGGGTTGATGAGGGTATGTTGTACCTGTGTTCATCTGTATAGTTGCCGAGACTTGGTCTGTGCAAATAAGGACAGTATAGATCTAAAGTTCAATGTGTCAGATGACAATCTTATGGGCGTGCTAAGTGTGAGAAGAATTGATAAAATGAGAAATAAACATATTAGAGAGTTGTGTGCTGTGCCACCCACACAGAAAGGGCCCGCCGTAAACGACCGAGAATAACATGCACCCCACCGTATGGTGTGAGGTGGCGTGGGGGGTGTTGGGTCGAGGGTGTGGGGCAGAAGAGGGGGAGGTGGAGGAGGGGGTGAGTAGGTCGGTTGGGTGAAGGGCGGAGGTGGTGATGAGGTGGGGAGGTGGGATGGTTGGGGGAGAGTGTCGGAGGGCCGGGGCGTGGGGAGGAGCGCGAAGGAAAGGAAGTGGGGGATGGGTTGGGGAGTGCGGAGGTAAGGGAGGAGATGGGGCGAGGAAAGGGAGGAGGGGATGTGGAGTGTGGTTGGCGAGGAGGCGACCGCAAGACCCAAGCGTGCCCACTGACCTACGCGACCCCCGAGCCCCCACATGGCGGGGTTTGTGACCCAGGGAGTCCTATGGTTTGCTGGCCACCTGGGCCGCGGGGGATGAACCCTACACAATGACGATTTACCATTAGTGAGGATCCCCGTCCGGCGGTTTACAAAGAATGGTTCCGTGAAGTGCATCTAGCGTGGAATTTTCTGGAGTGCTCTCGACGATAATGCTTACTAATTAATGGATACAGTAATTCAGAGAGACGGCAGGTAAGGTTGGGCTTTCTGTTCAACTTTTGTTCATAGCGATGAGGTTCCTTATAATGCTTTTTTCTTTTCCGAGTAGCAATGTACGCACCCTTACCCCCAGTGACTTTGTGTGGATTAAAAGGTAGATGAAAAAGCAATAAGGAACTATCTTAAAAATGATAATATATAATATATATATATCTAAATTAATATTAATATATATAATTAATATATTACTTATTTATTTAATTATATTATATAGATGGTTGTTTATATTCCTCATTATATATTTAAATATATATAAGAATAATAATATAATACTACCAATATTATAATAATATATCATAATTATATAATATATAATATTATATATAATAGCTTTACGTTATATCTTTATATTTTTTAAACTATATATAATATTTATATATATATTTATATAATATATATTTTATATATAACTTGCTTTTAACGTGCTTTATCCCTATTTAAAATTATATATTTATAATAATATATTTATGATGAGTATATGATTATATGATCATTTTATATATTATACATATATATTTATTCAAATTATATATAATTTTTTCCTATATATTATTTATATATATTATAGTTATTATATATATTATATATTATATATTATATTAATAACCTAATAAATATATATTATATATATTGATATAGTATTATATATATAGTATTAGGACCTGTACATATATAACAAATACTAAGGTATAAGTACTATTGTGATACCTTACCTCAGGTATACTCATACTATTACTATACGCTCCATACTATTTATATATTAATATATATTAATATTATTAAATACTCTATATAATATATACGCCTCTTACCATCATTTATATTATTAAATATCTATATACCCTTATATATATATATATACTAACCATTTATACTATATATATTATATATATATATAACTTGCTTACTTATAACACGTGCTTTTTATATCCACCCTTTTTAAGAGGGTAATCAACGGTTTAGCTAGTGGGACTACAGGAAATCGAATAATGTGGAAATGGAATTGAATGGATAAGTCTTGCGGGTTTGGTTAGCGTATGATATGCTTTAATTAGGTTAGGTGATGTGTGTGGGAATAAATACCGACCGGTTGGTCCGAGGTAACTCGACATTTGAGAGAAGTGCTATAGGATATGAGTGTCTCAGTAGAAGGAATGTGTTTGCAGGCAGGTTAAAATGTGAGTTTGGCAGGAGGCGAGAAGAAGGTGCATGGATTAGGAGAGAATGGCGGCGGTGTTGTAAGGGGTTATGGCTTGTGGCCCACCTGGGCCAGGGGATGAACCCTACACTTTGACGATTTACCATAGTGTGTGGATCGTCGCGTCTCATGAAGCTCTAGGGGTGGATTTTTTCTAGATTGCCGACGTAGTTTACTTATACTAATTTATAATGGTACACGGGGTCATATATAGGTTAAGGTTGGGCTTTTTCTTATTCTCGACTAATTTTGTCTAATGTCATCAATCCTAACTGCTTTTCTTTTCGATGACTTTAGTAGCAGCACCTTACTCCCAAATCTTGGGAAAAAGATGGAGATTAACAAGATATATAATAGAAATATATATTATTATATAATATATATAATATATTAATATTAATATATATACTATAATATATATATATAATATTATATATTAATTATTAATATTATTATATATAATAATATATTAAATATATATATATATATATTATATATATAATATAATATATTATATTAATATATTAAATACTATTGTATATGTTATATTTACTTAAACGTTTTTCAATAGCTTTGAATTTCCTATATATATATATATATATGTATAAAAACATTTCTCAACTTTCACGTGCTGTTATCCTCTCTTTTACAGAGTCATTCTTGTATTAACACTGGCTTTCTGGGAACTACAGGAAATTATTCGAATCATTCTTTTTTAAAGGCCGGCTATCCCAAAGAACCAGAGCCAACAACGTGTTACGTAGTCGAGTTTTAATTCATTGCCCTCTAATTGAAGATAAAATATCCAACTGGCTACGCGGAGATTGAACCAGCCGTCCTCTCCTCCATGAGAGTCGGCGAGTTCAAACCTATCCGTATGACCTATTCGCATTGGTGATCAGTTATATATTTTATATATAATATTCTCTCTATTATATATTATGTATTATATTAAATATATATAATATACTTTATATCTTATATCAGAAATATATATATTCAATTGAATTCATTAAAACATATTATGAAAGAACATATAATTATATATTTATAAACTATATTTTTAATGGATATTATTCAATATATATATATATTATATATATGATAGTGATATAATTTTATTTATAATAACAATTTTTAATCAATGTATTATATAAAATTCAACATAGTATTTATATATATATATAACCAGTACTCCTCGACATTTTTCGATATTTATAGGGCATGAACTGCCGCCATTTTTTAAATATATTTGTTATAATAGTCGTTATATATTCGGAAAAAGGTTTGCAATTTGTTCGCTTTTTACTATTTTTAATTTTGCTATTAATATTTAAGGTGTAATTAATAATTAAAATATTTACTTACGGAAAAAAATTAGTATTAAGTGGAGTAGAAATTGAAACTCAGGAAATTACGTATAGTTCCTGAAATGTAGCTACTATGACCAACTGTATACGCAATATAAAGAAAGAATGGATATAATGGAATTAGCAGTGAAGAAAGCTAGTAAGAGATGGTAGAAAATTCTTGCATGGTAAATGATGAACATTTGTGGTGAAGATGCATCAAGAACGAAGGCGAGATGCGTAAATTGATTGGCATTTGGAAGGGGTGTAACAAAGCGTTTATGAAAGGTGTAGTTCCGACGGGATTGGAGCCGTAACATTATGAAAATTTGCAATAGAGACAAAAGCAGTAATAGTACCCTTTAATAAGGGTAAGGGAAAGTTTATGTATTAATGTTAACTCGTGTACTGAGCACGAAGTAACACGAGCTGCAGGGAAACAGTTAGGAATATATAGTAGAATTAATTATATTCGGAGCTGTGCTGTGGTATGGAAGATATATGCTGGTATTATGGTGTGTCGAACAGAATGCGTCGGAGTGATACTAGTATGGTGCTGAATTTTTGAAGAAACTCATTGGAGCGTTTTAGTAAGTTATATATGGTAGTAAGGTATAGTGTTTAATCAATCTTTACAGTGATAACAAATATTGATTGTGAGAAAAGAGGAGGAATGATAAAGAATAAGTGTATTATATGTGTATTAAGGTTATTTATGGATAAAACTAATGTTAATGATAAGGTATTATAATAGGGAAGCTACTATATATATATGGTACAGGTGTTAGTGACTATTATGGTGGTTATATTA
>JABUQX010123094.1:5000-7500 GCA_015478945.1 Trachelipus rathkii
CCTTCAACTCATCATCTAGTCTTCCCTTGATCATCAAATACCACGCCCAAAATACTTAATCTTATTCCTTGCTTAAAGCTTATATCATCATGCCACTACTACCTCTTCCCCTTTCTTAGCAATCACCATTATTTCCGTTTTTTCTCTGTTTATTCTCATGACCATCTTCAGTACCTCATTCCACCTATTCACAGCTTCTTACAGGTCTTGAGCTCCTGATTGTTATCACTGCCGCATCATCTGCATAAACCAAAGTGTGCTCCCTATTCTCCCTTATATCATTATCCTTTTAAGCAGCTGTCCAGGTAAATGTGCAAGAGCAATGGTGACAGTAACAACTACCTCTGTCCTTAACCCCGTTTTCAACTTCAAACACACATTCTCTCCTACTGTTTCCTCTAACCGTATTTATTGGATTTTCAAACATACTTTTAATGGCTGCTACAAGACTTTCTGGTATGGCATACATCGGATCTTATAACACTCTCACAGTCTCTCCCTATTTATTCTATTGAATGCCTTTTCCAAGTCTTATGAATGCAGTATACGCCTCCTCATTCCACTCTATGATTTTCTCTGTTTGCATCTTCATGTAAAATATTAGGTTCACGTGGTACTGTTTTCTTGGTCTGAAACCGTGCTGCCATTTTCCATCTTGTCCTCGAACTTCCATCCCTCAATCTTTTTTCGCAAGATCCTCTAATATATTTTTTTTTAAAACTCACCCCAACCAACAATACTATTCCTCTATAACTTTTCCGCTTATTCTTTTATCTCCCTTCTTATGTATCGGACAGATTACTGCTTCCCTCCATTCTGTTGGTATTTTTCTTTCTTTCCATAATTGGTTTAACACTATTGTCAACCATATTAGTTATTCCTCTCACTGTTTTTGAGTACTTTAGTTTTCAACATAGGAGTACCATTTTAGTATCTTAATTGCTTCTTTCACTTCCTCTATCTCCTATCATTCTAATTCCTCAATTATTTTTGCCTTGCTCTCAGGGGGTATTTATCCCATTGCCTCCTTCCCTTCTCTACGTTCAATATTGCTTCGAAAGTAACTCGCCGCTCCATATTCCGTCACATTCTCTTCCTCTAGAAGAGGTTCTCCCTCTTTATTCAGAACCGTATGCATTTCCGGTTCTTTATTTCCTTTCATGCTCTTGGCCATTCCGTACCCTTCGTATCCCTCTTTCAGTTCTCTTCCTATTCTTGCTCAAGTAATGTCGCATACTTCTGTCTTTTTTACAGTCTTCTGCATGGGTTTCTTGCGTTTAACATATTATGTCCCTGTTCCCCTCCATTTTTGTCTTCAAACCATTTCCTATAATTCTTTGCCTCAGAGCTTCAACTCCCTGCCTTCTCTTTAACATCCTCATTCCGACCATGCCGTCTTCCTTTTTCCTTCCAATGCGACTTTTTTTTTCCTAGTATGGTCTCGGCTTGCATTCAATTGCGGATAATACTCTTGCTTCAAAGGTCTTCGCAACTCTCGTCTCTGCTGTTTTTCTGGTTCTTTCTGTCTCTTCGAATTCTGTTGTGTGGTTTTTCAAATAAATAGCTCTACCACACCATCCACCCTTAGCTTTTCCAAACAGTATCTCTCTTTTGTTAATCTTCCTTGGTTTCTTCTTTTTTTTCCAAATCAGTTTACCCCAATACCTTCTATGGTCTGAATCTTTTGAAATCGGTGGGTAGCTGTTTTCACATCTTCAAACAATCCTTTTTATCACTAGCCTAGCATGATGTTCGAACATTGAGTTTCTCGCGTGTATTGCTCTGTTCTCCGCACTCCACCTAGTTCCAACGTCCATTTCTTGTTTTCTTCATGTTTAAAGAAAGTATTCATAACAGCCATGTTGTTTTCTCATCTCAAAGTTCGAACAGGTACTCCCCATCAGCGGTTTCTCTCCTATTCCAGTGAATCCGTAGTACCATCACCGTCTCCTTCTCTACGGGTCCAACATGAAGGCGCTCATATTCCTCATTATATTTCTTTTCTCCTCTCACGGCGCCATGACATTGCTGTTGGAAAACATCCCTGAATTCCATTTTTTTTCCTCAACTGGACCTGTCCCTTTGGAGTAAAGCCTCAGTGTTTCTCTTTCCGTCTTCAGGCGGTTATCGCAATTAATTCCTTTCATTTACTAACAAGTTCCGTTACATTTCTAGTAAAGTTCCGGTCTCATGATGGAGTTGCCAACTCCGTGCAGCTTCTCTTTCGTCTCTTCCCCCTTGTGAGGGACAGTCCCTCGATAGGCCCATTGTGGCTTCTACTGTCCTGATATTCTTAATGTCTTAATATCATTATATAGTCGTTATGTAATCTCTTAGTTCCACTTCCTCGGTACCTCACCTCACAAACCCCCAACACATAAAGATTCTTCTTTTCCATCAAGTCCATGGCCTCCTCCTCCTTTCCGGTAAAAGTACTTGCATTTATAGTGGCAGTTCAGTATCGTGTATCCTTTTCCGTAGTCCTTATGCACGCTTTGTG